>SNQJ01S0073256.1:5090-18608 GCA_010110895.2 Picea sitchensis | reverse complement strand
TTTTCTTTTTCTTTTTCTTTCTTTTCTTTTTTCTTTTTCTTTTTCTTTCTCAAATTATTTGCAGAATGAAAAATCATTTGACAAACAAAAAACACTAGAGAGATAACATTTCATTCACCAGTTGATCCTATAAATTATAGGGTGATAACACATGACAATCACTCACTGACATCCTTAGGTAAAAAATTAGGTGTCTAAAACCCTAGATACCAAAACCCTAGGTGTCTAAAACCCTAGGTCAACTTGACCCATGTTTTCAGGGCTTCGCCAGCCTATCTTTCCTTCCTTATTGCACGGTGCTCCAAAGCATCTAACGATGGATTTTTTCTCTTGCTAAGTCATCCACATTCCTTATTCCTTGCTGACATATCATCCTCGATCTCCTCGTCCAATGGATTGTTTTCTCGGGCTTCTCTCCATCTTTTCTTCTCTTTTTCTCACTTCAGCCCGATAACAGTCACTATGTCTTCCACGAAGTTCTGATTTTTCCTTTTCTCCCTTGTTCTTTTCTTTATTTCTCTAACCAAGGGACAACAGGTCCCCAACACTCACTTGTGACTCATCCCGAGGCACTTCAGATTTGATTCTTTTTTTTTACTTTGACTTCAGACTACACAGTGTAGCCTTTGATTTCTACTCTATGCCTCCTCTCCTTCCTTGTGCAAACTTTATTTTCTGTGTCTAGTACCCAGTTTCAACTGCACCTAGTACCTAGACCCTTTTCCTTATTCTTTTACTTAGAGCTGCGAGGCAACTGGCTATCATAGTACAACTTCAATCGGCTCCCATTCACTAATCCTTCCTTCCATTCTCCCTTCAACTACATAGCTCCTCCTTTTGTAACATAAGTGAACTCATATGGCCCAAGCCAATGTGTTCTGAACTTCCTAGGATGCTTGATGAACTTACTGTCATATACGAGTACTAGATCACCTTGTTTGAATGCCTTCTTCTTGATGTGCCTATCATGATAGGCCTTCTCTCTTTCCTTTTGTACCTGCTGATGAAATCCTGCAACCAATCTGTCTTCTTCCAATTCAACCGACTATAAAATCCTCTCTTGAACAACGCCAGTATCAAACATATCTGTAAAGGCAACAATTCTTAAGCTTTCTTCTAGGAATTCCATTGGGGAAATGGCTTCAAGGCCATACACCAACTTGAAAGGAGTCTGCATTGCTAGTTTCTTACAGGTGGTTCTATAGGCCCAAAGTATTGTTGGTACTCTTAAATCCCATTCATCCCTGTTCACACTGCAAATCTTCGTCATTGTTGTCTCCAAGATCTTGTTGAATGCTTCAACCGTCTTATTTTATTGAGGATGGTAAGGTGTGCCCTTCTGATGGTGGACTGTAAATTCCTTAGTCAGGGCTTCAAAAGTTTTATTTATGAAATGTGTGCCTTGATCACTCATAAGGATCTTTGGGCATTCAAACCTGGTTATAATGTCCTCAAATATGAAGCGTGCAACTATAGTTGCACTACATTCCTTAACTTATCTTTCTTCGACCCATCTAGTCAAGTATTATGTGGCAGTAATGATGTACCTTGCTCCTGTGCACTTTCCTGGGTGGTTTATAGGTCCCATGAAATCAATGGCCCATTTTTCAAATTCTTGTAGGGTTAGTTGTGGTGCTAATGGCATTTCATCTCTTCTGTACGATTTTCCAACTCTTTGGCATACATCGCAGGCTCTGGAATAGTCTTTATCATCTCTGTGTAAGGTAGGCCACCAAAGGCCAGCTCTTAGAACCTTATGCGTAGTCTCTTTCCTTGTGTAATGTCCTCCTTTGATGCCTTCATGAGCTTCTGTGAGGATCAATGGTCACTCTGCCTCCATAACACATCTTCTTAGTATCTCATCAGGTCCCATCTTGTATATTTGTCCAGCTATAAGTGAGAAGTGTGCACCGCGCACTACTAGCTGTTTCTTCTGGGGAATCATATACTCACTAGGTGCCATTCCTGTTGACATCAACTAGAATATTTCCGCGAAGTGGTCATCAATATTTCTAATGGATAGCAGTTGTGCATCCGACAGTGCATCCTCCAAACTGATTGGCTCTTCACCATTTTCCAACCTTGACAAGTGGTCAGGGCCTTTGTTCATTCTTCCCGGCTTTACTATGATCTCAAAATCATATTCCTGAAATAGCAGAAGCCATCTGCATATTCTCCCCCCCAACCCTGGCTTGTTGACTAGGTATTTCAATGCAGAGTGATCAATAAAATTTTTAAAGTACCCTCCCAACAAGTAGTGGTGCAATTTCTGCAGCGCATACACCATTCCTAACCCTTCTTGATCAGTAGTGGTGTAGTTGATTTCTGTAGTTGATAGCTTCCTGCTAGAAAAAGATAATGGATGATCACTATCTCCTTCACCAGGTTGTGCTAACACTTCTACTAAGGCAATGGAATATTCATCAACATGTACGTGAAATTCCTTGCTCCAATTTGGAAAGACCAGAATAGGTGCAGTAACCATTTTTTGTTTCAGTGTGTCGAATCTCTGCTAGAATTCTTGTATCCAACTAAACTAACAATATTTCTTCAAGAGCTTCTCCATGGGTGTTCTAATCTTGGCATATCCCTTAATGAACTTCCTGTAGTATCATGTGTGTCCCAGCGTAGTGCACAACTATTTGACTAAAGTTGGAGGGGGTAGATCCACTATAATGGCAATTTTAGATGAATCTACCAACAATCCTTGCTTGCATACAATATGGCATAAAAACACTCCAAATGGTGAGAAGAAGATACACTTCTTCAGGTTTAAGTAAATTTGACACTGCCTACATTTGTGCAACATTAGCCTTAGACATTCAATATGATTTTTCAATAAGCTAAAAATAGTCCAATCATCAAAATATGCTTCTAGAAATTTATGCAAGAACTCCTTGAATGCTTCGACCACCACCCTGAAGAATATAGTTGGGGAATTATTCAATCCAAATGGCATCATTGTATACTAATAAGACCCCCATTCTGTTGCAAATGTGGTCTTGTGGCGATCTTTATTGGCAATCTAGATCTGATGGTATCCTGAAAATCCATATGTAAAAGAATATACTTCCTGGCCTCCCACATTATCTAACACTTTGTCAGTGAATGGCATAGGGAAGGGATCATGCAAAAAAGCATCATTCAGCTTCCTTATATCTACACAAATCCTTACCTCTCCTATCTTTTTGTCATGTACCACCATAGGGCTAATCCACTCTGACTCTTCCACAAGTTCTATAATCCCTTCTTCTAGCATTATGTCGAGCTCAATCTTCACTTTCTCTTTATATTTAGGGTTCAATATGTAGGGTCTCTGTTTGACTGGTCTTACATATGGTTTCATAGGGATTCACATCTCTCCCATAGGCCCTTTAATGCCTTTCATATCAGTGAAATTGGTTGGAAACAATTCTTGATACTCATGCAGTAGTTCTGTGATCTTGTCAATGGTAGAAGCATCCCAATAATCTCCAACATTAGCAAGCTTCGAGGTCTGTTCTGTTCCAATATTGACCTTCTTAATCTTGATTGGTTATCCAATGAATGGTAACTCGACTCTTGGTCCTTCCACATCTCTATGGCCTTCTATTTCTACGATGTTCACCTTCCTCGAATCATCGTCTTCATCAACATTGATGTTGTAACAACCTTGTAGTTTTTGCAGAGGCGTAGTCTATTCATCCTCTTCTTGTTCCAAAGGAAGGCTAGATGCCTCCTTGAATACTTTTTGTCTCACAATCTGTAATGCTTGATCTACTGAGGGATATTGAATTTCAAATAAGAAGGTGGTTATAAAATTCTGAGTCATACCTTTCCAATCTATAGTGATGAGGCGCAGCTCTGCTTGAAGGTACCAGTTGATAGGTGTCATGTCCAGTGTGTTGATTAATTTGTGTACCCACTTTTCTTGAGGAACGTTGCTCCAGGATTTCTCTCAGCTTTGCACATGGTCCTTTGGGCAGCTTCGACCTGTGTACCAAACTTCACATCCTTCCACTTGTGCTGAGAATCGCATTGTCATCAAGGTATGACACTGTACCCAGTCTGCAATGTTGTCTTTGTGTGTCCCCCACCATCTTGTTGGGGTTGATTTTAGGGCCTCATCCATCACCAACAATCTTTGTTGCATTGGTACTCTTTCTTCAAAGTTTGACAAGAATGTTTCTAAAGGATTTAGACCATCAAAGGTGGGTAATTTACTTACTATTGTGTCGATCCAGTGACCTTCTTTGGTTAATCTGGCACATCTTCTTGTAGATACTTTGTACATATTATTCTTCCAGTTCTCCAGTGCTTCTTCTGAGTCTGATGAACATGCATTTTCACTTCGCCAGCTTAAGTTTCCATCGGCCATAGGATTAATATAATCCTGTTGTTTGGAGGTTAATTTGTATATGTTTGCCAGTTCATATGCGTGGTCTTCTTCTCTGATAGGTTATGCATATCGTTGACCTTCATCTGGATCTAAAGGTGAAATGACCCTAAGGCCATCTCTTTCAAAATTCATACATATTTTATTTAAATGAACCACAGTGGAGTTATTGAAAGCCTAATCAATTCCTAACAACACAGGGTAAGGGTAGTTGTCATCAACTATCTCAATTACCTCAAAATTTGCAAATGTTCTTACTCCATCAATGTCCACAGAGACATGTTCCAATCTTCCAAAGGGGTTGACAACTTGTTGAATATCCATCCTGAGCCTGATAGGGGAATAGATCAACTTCAGTTTTCCCATTAGTGCCCAAGTTTTCTTCATCATGACATTGACCTGTGACCCTAAGTTGAGGACCACATAGCCTATATCATATTCGCCTATTTGAGAATTCAAGTGTAATTCCTTGTTTGTCCTTCTCTTCTTAGCGATATGGTGTACTTCCATGTTCAGTAAGGGGTATATATTTCCTAGTTCATACTGTCTGATTAAACTTTGTAGCTCTTGTACATCACTTTCATCCTAAATCAACTTAATACAAGTATATAGAAATTCCATGAGCTGGCTTACCTCTTTTCCTTCTCTTGGCAAAGTAGACTAATCAAATTCCTGAGGCATTCCATATTCTCTTACTTATGGCCATGTCTTTGATGAAGAGCCTTGATCTTATTTGAACTCTTTTCTTGCCTCCTCAAATATTTGTCTTTCTTTATTTTCATCAAAGGTTTGGTTCTTCTCTGCAGCTTTCCTGATTCTTGAGTCTTTTGTAGTCTTTCCTTGGATTAGTCTGCTATCACTCTGTAATTTCTCGGCTGAAGAAGAAATTGACAAAGGTAACTGTTTCAACCACTTGGAGTCTTGGATCTAGCCCTCCAAGACTCAGAGAGGGCTCTCTCTATATGATTTAACTTGGTATGGAATAGGATAGATGTCAGGATAGCTATGAAAGTATGGGGTTGGGTTTTTTGTTTTTAAATGGTTGGTTTGGGACAACAAGGAGGACCATTGGGCAAATGCAGTCAATAGGTCAAAACTGAGTGAATGAATGAATGACTAAGAACATTTGTAACCAGGCAAGGTAGCCATGAGAATGGATCTTAATATTTGTAAGATGGGAAAGAAGAATGGATTAAGAATCATCTCAAATGCAGAGAAACATTCATATGAATTCTACATTCAATTTGTAGAAGAAAACATAAACATTGATTTAAGCCAAATCAGGGTGTACAAGACAAATCCTGAGAGTAATTTTCTTATAAACAATGATGGAAGAAAACAATATGAGAAAAATGACAAAATGATAATTTACGTCAGAGAAACTTCACCACCAAATCATAACACAAGAATCTGGAAATCCAATATCTTAATATTCATTCAACATCACTTCAGCCTGCTAGTCATCTTTACAAAATATAAAATATGTTTCTGGGTTATCTTCCTAGCTGGTCCCTCCAGGTTGCACCTTCCTCTCAGGTCGAACCTCCCGTACCTCTAATTCATCCCAAATATATCTGTTTATGGCCACATTAGATCCCTATGAGTCGAACTCCTGCAACCTACAATAGTGGATCGGTTCCTATCTTTTGGCTGATGTTTTAAATGCTAGGATCTTGGGATCTTTACTTCATTCCAAAAATAGAAAACAATTAACAAATCAAAACGACACCTGTAAATTGTCTTCGAATTGTTATAGATAATGAAAACAAACTCCTTAAGATCTGGAACTACTCTATATCCACTGATCTTTTGCCTCAAAATGCTGAAAGAAACCTCACCAAATGCTAAGTTGTCACTTGAGAAATTTACTGCTAGTTATCTTGGATGAATTTGAGTTTCCATTTGTATTCTTCTCTTATCCTTGAGCAGCTAAAAATATCTAAGAACAAGTGATCTGAAAATAGAAGGCTGACTTGTTATGCTATGCAAGCACCCCCTACTTCAATAAAATGAAACTTACAGGACCTTGCTTCATGTGTTAAAATATGCAAGATGGTTTATGTGTTAAGTTCTTGCTTCTTCTTGTCAATGTTCACGTGTGAGGAAATGTTCTTTTAAAAGGTTAATTATGTGCTATAAACAAATACACATCAACATAAAGTGCAACAAATAACACAACAAACTCACAACAATAACAAGATGATAAAGGAGTTCACCCCTCTCTGGGCTACATCTCCTTGAGCCTCCTTTAATGGACTTGGCTCTCTGGGATTAGTTTGTCAAATGTTCTTTTATAAGCTGCTTCTCAACTCCAATGGATTTACAGACTGTACCATTGGGTTCATAATACATAAAAACCCCAAAATTGACTATTAGAACTCTGAAAATGGATCTTGTCTCATCCAATCATGACCTCTTCTACATGTGGCCTCCAAGCTTCCCTGAGCTTCTCTGTGGAAAAAACACCTGTAAAATTCCTCTAATGGATATGAAACCTATCCCAATGTGTTCAGAGAATAATAATTAGTAAAAAATGACTATTCAGTCTCAGAAAATAGACATGTGCTCATCTGAGCATGGCCTCAAACAATGAGGGCTTCAAGCTCCCTGGAGCTTCCTCAAACTTCAATGGTTAAAAACATGCAAAATAAGTCTTCAAATTCCTATCAAAACAGTGCCAATGGACTCAGAACATCCAAAAACCGCTAGTTAGGATTTTTCGGGACCTCATTTGGCCAAAAACTCAAGAAGTTAGGCCTTCTGCCATTTTTCCCCTTCAAGCTCCTGTCACTGGGTCGCCATTTCGCACCTGTGTGTGAGACCCTGACTTCTGGCGTTTTCCTTGCCTAAACCCAGCACATGCACGCATTCCGAAATTGGTGCCAAAATTTCACACCATTAGCAAAACTAAAGCCCCCAAGGACAGAGGTGTTGGGCGCATGGGGCCATGTGGCCACGTTCCTCGCGCACCAAAAGGGTTAAATTGCCACTGTTTAATATTGAAGTGACAAGTGGCGGGTGTATAGTTAACTGTTTGAACCAAACTAAACCCCAACTTAAATCCACGCATATGTGTGGCAAGGGTCATATGGGGGTGGCGCATGTAACCCCAGGCTTTAAACCAAAACTCCACGCCAAAATCCATGTTGCGGTCATATGTGGTAATTATAAAAGCACGGGCTATAATGTTAAAATAACCAACCCCGCACGCATTATAATACACGGTTGTATGAAAGTTTAATGGAACCATGGGTCATATTTAAACATCGCGTGTGATCTGTTGGAGAGTATGGGCATGTGTTCACATAATGTGACCGGGGGCTGGGGCTAAGCCCCAGCCCCGACCTCCGCGCTGACCATAGCAATTTTAATTTAAATAAATTGTATTGCATATATATTATAAGCAATAACATGTGGTGTAGTGGTCGGGCTAGCTCTGTTAGGCGTTGCGCATGCACGGAGTTCTGGGGGTCGATTCCAGTGACTCCACAAAATTTTAAACAACAACCCAATAAACCATTAGCCAATAAATGGGTGCCACGTGGCAGCCCATGATTGGGCCACGTGGCATCCTACCATTCGCTCAAATGATGCCACGTGTCGCAGTGTGATTCGCTCAAACCTACCAACCAGAATCTGTCACATTAGTAGGTGCCACATCATCGTATGGTCACCACATCATCTGTACGGCCTATGCCCAGTCAACATGTACGGACTGTACGGACAGGTACAGTCAGCATCAAATTTTTGCCTGTTTGCCTTGGCGAACAGATCGCGATATATTCTCCATACGGACTCCATTTGATAAAGTAAATATACCACCGGAATCAGGAAGACGAGATGGACGCAATGGCACCATTTTCATCACATTCTGAGCACTTTGAAATTTGAGCAAATTTTTGACCCCTGGTCCAGATTTTGATCAACAAGGGATAAGAATGATTATGTTTCCACCTGTCCTTTTGCTACCTTGATATTTGGAGTTTTGGTAATGTGAAACTAAGTTTCTGCCAACTATGCCTGATATATCTTTGACTGAATGAAACTTCCTGAAAATGTGAATCAAATTGCCACCTAGGTGCCACTTGTCATGTGTATTATTTGGATCAAACAAAACAGGATGGAAAAGCGAGATTGGGTGTTTTGAACAAAAAAACATTCATTCTATGACCCAACATAGGTTCAATATGAGATGTGAACTGGTTGAAGTTTGAATCAGCTGAGCCTTCTGAAATATTATCTATTTTACACATTGGCCGCAAAGACTCTTGCTCCAATCTTGTATTCCCAACCATAGTATTGACCTTTAAATCATTTATGGAATTGGCCAGGGATGTCAACATGTAACTTGAGTTGGAGTCATCAAGCATAAACTCTAGCCACTAATTAATAGAAACAATGTTATTAGTTCTATCACTTAGTCTCTCAAATGAAATATCTGATTGCAATGTGGGATCTGCCTGGATGTTGACCTCTTCCTGCTTCACTTGTGGGTAACCTTTTTTTGAAAGATCTTCAATAGCACCCAGTTTGGTCATCCTATCAAAAAAGGAAGTATTCATTACTGAAGGTAAATAATTCCTCTGTATTGGTGATTCATTCCAGCCTTTAATCTTTGGCTCTATTCCATTTCTTTTGCAGTTCCTCTACTTTCTGATTCCACATAAGCTCTCGATCTTTTGACTGCACCATATCTGTTCCTTTCACACCATTAGTCGACTTTGCAATTTGAAGCCACTGAGGTAATGTTTGTTTCCCTTGATCAATTGATTTTGACTGTGGAGGGGTAGTAGACATCATATGGGCCTCACTGGAAATTTTGATTTCGGGAAAATTATAGGGCCTACAACCATTTTGATAGACAAAACAAAGTTTGAACTTGATACTTGGTCGCTTATAATATGACTTGGTCCTCCATGCTTATGATTTTGATCTAGCTTGTTGGGTGTTGTAGTGGTCAATGCTTATCTCTGACATATGTGGGAAAAATGAATTAGAGATCGGGTCTAAATTAGACCCAATGATTTTAATGAAAACAACTCGTTAATACTCTGTTGGACATCATGCTTGGTTTGAAAACTCGACACCTTCTTGATCCCTTCTTTTCCTTTCGTTGGCGATGGCACCTAGAGTTGTAATTTTGACAACTGTGAAATCATTTCGGCATCTGCGCATGGGGTTTGAACTTTGCTCTAGTTTTGGCGTATACCTAATGATATGAGCCAAAGGATAGCCACTTGGAAGTTTGGAATTTGTGTGATGCATGATGTTGTGTGCTAACCCCTGACATGTGTTGTGTTTTTGTGTGACAGGTTGCGTGGAGCTGGAGTCTTGCGTTTGGGCATTGGCTTGCATATTTGTTGCTAACCGTGGCTTGGTGTGCTGGTGCTCCATGCGAATTTGATCTCGGGTTTTTGATTATCATGTAGCTTGGCACTCTGTATATATGACTCGGGGAAGAAAACAACAGCTGTGTAAGATCCCTGGTCATGATATCCACTATAGATGGCACATCAACATATGAACCTACGCACATTTCCTATCAACACCCTGACATTACTTGACATATGAAATCCGGTCAACACCTGGGCGCATAGAGTAATTTTGTGTTTTTTATTTTTAAAGTTTTGGGGATTAATCCCACATTCATGAGGAGAAAACATAAATGAGTATTGATATATGCCAATGGCCACAATGTATTCTGATGAAGTGAGCCCAAGGCTATCCACTTGTGCTTGGCCCCCTGCACCCGAGCATTGGCTTATATGTTTGTTGTTAGTTTGTGAAATGGTGCTTACTCTCGGTGTTGAGTTCTTGGAGATTGGCCCTCGGCCAATATACCTTTTGGAAAATATTTTTCAAACGATTTATATTTTGATAAACAAGACAAAACACTCTGCATAAAGGCTGAGGGGCCAATTCTGGCTCAAAAGACCAAAAATTGAATATAGAAACCAAATTTTGGCTAATAACCCAAACTTTGTATTTACCCACAATAATAAAAATTTTCCATTCAAACCAATTCATAATTTCTTGCTAAAAATGCACAAGAACTTTAACTTGCTTTGAATCTTGCATGCATGTACTCATCTTATGCTTGGTCAGAGTCAAGCGCTTTCCGCTGCCTTCACTATGCATCATGAAAAAAGCGTAATGCCTGAAATAGATAGATATTAGTCAGAATATTGATTCCCCTATTATATAGGGTTCTAACACAGTCTGTCTTCTCCTGTAACAACGCCTCCTCTAGTGATAATAATGACTCTAGGATCTTCTACGCGAGGTTCAACATATATCAATTTCACTTGCAGGTTATTCTAAGGTCCTCATCTTTCCTAAAGCTTAGCCAACAATGCTAGACATTCCTCGATAACATGCTCAAAGGAGTTGCAGTAGCTGCAAGTGGTACAAGGGTTCTGACAGTCCCTTGCTAGGTGTCCTAGATGTGTGCATTTATAAAAAATTATCTGTCTTCAGCCTCGACCCATACCTCCTCCTCATCCTTGTCCTCTGAATCCACCGTGAGGATTGAAATTCCCTCTCCCATGGGATTTATACTACGTAGGGTTTCCTTCTTGTTGTACTTCACCTTGAATTTTGTATATATCTCTCGACCTTTCATGCATGAGATTGTAAGCCCTACAATCTCTATCATCATGTCCCACGTACTTACAGAATGTGAAATACAAGTTTGTAGGAGTTTGAACGTACTTTTGCATGTAATAGCACTCACCAGGGCGGTGTCTATTTCAGCATACCTCGCACCAGGGTAAGGTGACTTTCTTCAAAGGAATCGGAGCTCCAGAGGCCAAGTATTCATGGAATAGGGGACAAATTTCATTTTCATGGCCCTCTGATCTGCATCTGACATGCCATATGTCTTCTCTTTTATATTTTCCCTTATCCTTTTTCATATCTTTGACCTGCAGAGACAAACTAGTTAATTGACTCAAGATCTGGCTCATACCTGAACTGGATTCTCCCATAGGGGTTGATTCTATCTTCATGGCGATCTTCAGCGCCTCAGCCTGCAAAGAAATCTTCTGCTATGTCAGTGGGACTCTAATGTGTGGTAAGAGAGCAATGATGAATCATTCTTTGTTCTATTCACCTGGGATATGAAAATTCAATCGGCCTGTTAAAGTCTTGAATCTCTGATCGAATTCCAAAACAGGTTCGACTACCTTTTGCTTGATCTCTTTCAACTTTGTAATACACTATGACTCTGATTTGGGTTTCTTGAACTCTGCAATCAATGCATTCTTGATCTCATTCAGCGGCTTAGGCTGTGCAAGTCGTTGGACAAGCTTCATGTACCAACTCAGTGCGCGGTCCCTTAGAGTAGTGCTAAATTGGGTTCTTTTAACAGCCTCATCGGTGACATTCTTAATATTTCATATAGTTTCACATAGGAACCAGTATTGATTAGGGTCTTCAAAACCATCTCCCCTAAAGATAGGGAGTCTCATCTCATCTTCCATAGAGCTACCTAGGTTTCCTGTCTGAGTATATGTTGAACTGCTAGTAATAGTACTCTGAGGACTCTGGTGACTCTGACTATTTTGATTGCTTAGTGATGTTGAATCAACAAGAGGGACAATAGTACTTACTTCAATGGTTTTCATAGTTTCTGAAGTCTCTCGGTCGTCCCGACAAATCTCTTCAACTTTCCCTTCCTTTTCCCCAATAGGTTCTGAATGCTCCTCGTTTGTCAAGTCTACCTCTTCTCCACTGTAGAAACCCTTGTCTCCGTAGTTCTTCTTGAAAAAGTTCACAATATGCACTTCTATGAACACTTTTCCACTGTGCATATGTCCAGCCTTTGTGTCATTGTCACTGTTCGAATTCCTGAACATTAGCTTTTTCAAATCTGACCAAGTTATTGTATCTTCAAGATGTTCTTCTCATGCAATAGCATCTTGATTCTCAACTTCAGAAAGTGTAAACATTTTCCTCCAGGTCCCTTGAAGAAATATATCTCGGCTTGGCTATATGACTCTACTCTGTCAACAACAAAATCGGTGATGTACCCTCCAATGGTGTTATCAAACTAGTGATCTATTTCTCATGATACTACATTATCAACTCTCTTGACCTTCTTGATCAACGCCGACATCCAAACTACAGGAGGTCTAGGTCTAATCTCAAACTGGGTATCTGCTAACCTAGCTAACCACTCATATAGCTCCTAATGGATTCCTCCAAAGAATATTTTGTGTATATCGGTAAAGATATATCTTCCTAGCCAATCTTTTGTACTCATATTAGGGTTTTTATTCTCGGCTTCAACGAAGTCCTTTTCTTGATCCTCTATCCACTTTTGAATCTCTGTCTTTGATGGGATCCACCTTGACGTTCCCTCAAGAATATTCTTGTCCCAACAATGGAACCATTTGTTGGAACAAGTTCATACCCAGGGTTCAATGGTACAACAACACACCAACAAGCCTTGACTACTAGCCCTTTCAGCTACACCTGCAAAGAAGATGCAGTCTCACCCGAAGCAGCTATGGGGGGTTGCAGGACATAAATGTCTACAACCAAGGGACATATCAAGTGTATCCAACACTAGAACAATACAACATGCATATATCACTTATCAACTTAGATCTATTCCACACATCTTATCAGATCTACCACAGTAATTCAATAATAGTGTATCAAATGACAAGAACAGAGTATCAATCACACATAACACAAAAGATACGTGGTTCACCCTCTCTCTAGGGCCACGTCCACATAACTATGCTTTATAATATATTAAGATGAAGCATACAGTTTTGATCTGTGCTCTTAGCCAACATTCTTTTTATCTTCTTCTCTCGATCTCTTCCATGTCTACGCACCCAGCTGCAGGGTGATCTTCGCACCCAACTAAAGATCTTAAAATACAAGAAGGCCCTTGTACTCAAGTCTTCTCTCTCTCACAAAAATAATCACTCAGGCCAAAATAGAACAACTAGATCACACAAAGTTGAACCTGAACTAACTATCTTCCCTCATATAGGTTCATATTTATACATTACAATCACTTACTGACATCCTTAGGTCGAAACCTAGGTGTCTAAAACCCTAGATACAAAAACCCTAGGTGTCTAAAACCCTAGGTCAACTTGACTCACATTTTCAGGACTTTTCCAGCC
>SNQJ01S0073255.1:111856-132532 GCA_010110895.2 Picea sitchensis | reverse complement strand
ATATATATATATATATATATTTACAGATTTATTTGTAAATATAAGAACAAATTTATATTTTAAGAAATAGAAGAACAAATATATATTTACAAGAAATATAATTTATTAAAAAGATTAAGATGATGTTCGTCGGATAATATTTGAATATTTATTTCAATTAAACCACTTAATAAATTATGTGGTCAAACAATAGACCAAAACTATTACCAGTCAATAAAATATTATCTTTAAATCTAAACTGGACAAAAACAAATATGCACATACCAAATCTAAAATCTAAATACTAAATTTAACAAATTTAAAATAAGCATAAATATAAACATACAGATTTGTTCTACCTGTACCAAACTATATAACACATTTATGCACAGAATCTTATAACACTTTTATAATCAGAATGTACAAATATTAACAAATTTGAAATAAACATAAATATTTCTTCTACCAATACCAAACACATTTATACACATAATTTAATAACACTTTTATAATCAGAATGTAATCTTTTGAACAATTACACAAACTAATCACAAGTTCATCAAAAAGTTACACAAACTGATCAAACATTTACTCGTATCTATATATGTTTTTAGCTAATTTAGTTCAACTAATTGCAGATTAATAATAAATTAAGAAATTAGTTGAAACATTTCAAATTAATCAGATTAAGTGGAAAACTGGTAATATACAAAGAACAATTAATTTGGACAGGTGAAATTGTGTTACATGGTTATGAGAGTGTTACACGTCAAAATCACTCACTTCGATAATGTCGCAAGTGTCGTCATTACAACTGTCGCAAGTGTCGCATTTTTCTCACAAGTGTCGCAAGTGTCAGGGAAGCAATTAGCCATGAGGGTAATGGGGGAAATATGCGCCATGATGCTTATGTCGTGCCTATAGCGACATGAGGGGGACACTTAAAACACCTCAAACATTTGATTTGGAAGGGAGAAATGAGTCGTGACTCATGAACCTTGCCATCTGGCTTATTCAAAAACTAAGCTTTTGAAGGAGGCGCTCCCCTATACCTCTTAAGGGCTCCCATTGTCAGGGCATTATAGAAACCTTTCATGGATATTGGAGGTTGGTGGATGGGATACTGCCAGTGATAGTGGGTCAGATGGGATGCTTCCAGTGAACAGAATGGTGGTGGTGGTAAGATGATTATCAGTCTGTCATTGTTCCCATCAATATGACTTATCTTAGCTGTTTCTTTCTAGTTAGTGTTTGATACTACATGAACTTATGGTTGATAGATAGATCTATTTTGAGATAATATCAATAGAGTAGGAAGTGGTTGTGCTATTGTTTGTCTACGGGGCTCATCGAGGGGTGAAAGATCGAGATCAACTCGGAGCGTGTAGGGACAAGCGTCGATTAAAAGGTACCTTTGTTCTCCTTCCTCCTCAGCCATTGGTTGCTATAGATATGAAAGGAAGTGGAGTGTCGATTAGGGTGTCTTGTCCTCAAAGAGTTGAGTCTAGCTCTCAGAGGAGATCTACTTGTCTGGAGATTTTCCCTGTGGCTAGCGACTACATTGGGGAAGAATCATAACTTTCTTAGTTTTATTTTTCCTCATAGGACTTGTCTTAACCTTTGTGTTCTTAGGCCTTGTTCACCTTCATATCTGATTTCATTTTTGATTGATGCTTTACCCCATCACACTCAGCCCAATCAGGGTGATCAAAATTTTGGGTTTTAGTTTATTTTATGAGTTTTTTGACCCTAAGCCCCCATGCCCATGTTAGCGGAGGCGCCAACACTCCAGGTGTTGGATGAATCTTTCTCATAATGCTCTGATGGCCCTTATGCCAGAGTGCTAGCCCTTTTTTGTACAAAATCTCTTCAAAAAATTGTATTTTTGGAGGTCCAAACCCTATTTTTCACTTCTTTGGTGCTGTGATTCAATGCTTCTTCCTTTGACCTTTGACATGCTTCCTCATGAGAATTAAACAACGTGATTTCATATTTTATGCCCTTCTTCCTTATTTTTTGGAGTTTTGTTAAAGAGCTTGAAATCAATCCGTTGATTTCTTCTCTCCTATCCGACTGGCGGGAACTCTAGTGAAGGACACCAGAAGTATGTGACTCTTCTCATTTGGTTCTTTGAGGTCATTTTTTTTTTTTTTTTTTTTTTTTTTTTTTTTTTTTTATTTTTTATTTCTCTTGTTTGATTGAAAAAGGGTGTGTATTGTTGTTTAATCTTGAAATCTGTGTTTTCTTGTCTGAATCTCCTTGATTTGAAAGGGTGGTTGGTAGGACAAATTTTGCATTGAATTGATCATCATCCACATGAAAACAACAAAAGTACATCTTAATGATTAGTTCACATATTAGTTTGCATTTTACGAAATGTTGTAGCATCATAATGGATTTGATTGAGAACAAAATTGATTGAGGAATTCCTTATCAAGTATTTGATGGTGAAAACAACTCTTCCTCTTTCCCTTAAATGGAATTATTCATTGAAAGAAATGATTGCTTATCATGTTTCATGCATATTTTTGGGAATTGGTCATCATTCCATCAGTTTCACTTCGTACACCCTCGAGTAAACAACATCCATTAAAATCGATGCTTAACTAAAATTTATCAGAAGTTTTACATCTTTGTTAGCAAACCTACATTAGTTTAAAAGATGTGGGGCTTTGGAATAGGTTGAAGGATAACTTTCCAAAGCTATCAAACAAACTTAGTAATGCCTAGGGAGAGTCAAATCAATTTTCATATTGGCTTCTTGGGATCCACCTCTCTACGAGGTTACTCACAGGATACATTGGTGGGATTCTGAGGAGATTATCCCTCGGTGGCTATGTCTGTTTGTAGTGTTTGGATCGTATATTGGGGGTCATGGGTATACCTTCCAGTGATTATGTGTGGGAGCCTTTTGATTTGATTTTGGACTTGTTATCATGCCCATACGTTCATTTGGTGTCATGCAATGTACGCCGAGGGGATGACTATGAGTTGAGTGACCTTAGTAGCCACAATCTTTAGTGTCTCACACAAGGTGTTGTGGTGAAGGAAGTCTCGCGTACACGAAGCGAGCGTTAGTCAAAACTCACTCCGGTACTTGGAGGTGGAAATCACAATTCGCGCATGGAAGCTTGCACCAAAGGGCGTAAGTCCGGATTAAGCGGGTCACCAACTGATCCACCCGCTCTATCCACCTGCTTCCTATTTTTTGTGATGTTGGATTTCATTACCAACTAATTGGTTTCATCATAGGAAGGTTTGTTTGATGATTGCTTCTCAGATTCATAGCGTTGGTTGTTTGTTTTACTTAGTGGAAATTAGGTGTTAATGGCATGAATCACGGAGATTACCAATGGAGGAACCCTTCTCACGGGAACCTTATACCTTTCCTTCGTTTGACTGGTACTCCATATGTTTGCCTGCCCCGAGTCTTCGGGTTCACTATTGGATTACTGATTCGGTTTGTTTCCCCACTCGTTGATCACAGGTCCTCCGATCGAACGGTTGCACCTAATACTTTGGATGTCAATACACCACCCACACATCAACCTCATGTCGATTTTTTGCCTTCTTAGGTCAACAAGTCTCCTTCCATTTCTCCTTCTTCTCTAATTGAAGATCTAAACAAGTAGCGGGTTGGTCGAAGAAGAAGAAAGATCTAGAAAGGACAAAAGGCTAGCAACATCGGATGTTGGCTCCTAAAGAAACTAGTTCTTGTTAATAGTACTAGGAGTGTTGATAGAGATCAACAAAGATTAAATGAAGAATCAAAACCCAAATTCCCTTGCAACCCTTTGTAAGGTATTACTTCTGAAGGGGATTTCCCGGTCTTGCAGATCTTACGTGTGGTTCTCCGTCATCGACCTCTGTCCGGTCATGTCAATGATACCGATCAACTAGTAATGTTCAAGGTTGGTGGAAAACCAGGTATCAAGTTCCTTGCATGTTATGTAAAGGTATCATTACTCTCACCTTTTTTCCTCTCCATGGATAGAGGCTTCTTCTCTTTTGGAAAACTTCAACTTCAAAGGTTGTGGAATTCCTCCAACCCATCTTTGGTTGATGGATTGGTCAATTCGGTTCCATCCTCGATCAGTCCGGTTGATCGGGTGGTCGATCTAGTTTCCTCTCGATTGAACCACGAACCCAGGCATTCATCGGGACACGTCGTGGTGTTACTACTTCATCGGAAAGGCGACACAAAGTGGTGATATGTTTTTCATCATGGTTGATCCGGATTTAGAGTGGCCACCAGCAGTCGATCCATTTCCACGCGTCGACCCCATTTCTTCCCTTGGAGAATGAAACTCAAGTGGTGAATCCGGTTTCACCATTGATCTATCTCATTCCTCCGACCGGAATGCTAAAGTGGCCCGATCCGGTCCCTTCTTTGGTCAGTCCACTCTTCCCCTCGAGAGAGTGCCAATGTGATAAATCTTGGTTTCACCATCGATGGGTGATCCCATTCCTCCATTTGAGGGTACCCAGTGGTGATCCGGTCCTTTCCTCGGTGGATTTTCTTCATGCGAAGTCTTGAAAGTGGCCGATCAGGTCCCTTCAGCAATTAGGTCCACTCTTCCTCTCAAAAGGTGCCTGCGTGAGATCAATTGATCCGATCATCGTCGATTCTACTCTCTCTCTCTAGAAGAGTAAGCTTCGATCTTGCCCATGTTTTCTCATTATCTGGTCAGATGTAGGGGGAGCATTCCCTCCCTTCTCGTGAAACCTCCAAGTAATGAGGCCATCCTTTTTTTATTGGGGTGTACTAACTGGACCTTGTCTTCCTCTCACATTCCTTTCAGGATTACAATACGGGTTAAAATTGGTTGGGAAGTTCCTCAAGCGTTGATAGATGAAGGTGCGTCCATTGGTATTTTCTCTTTATTTTAGCGAATTGCGCTTTGGGTTGTCGCGGCTTGCACCGATTACCGAATCTGTTAGCTTTTATGAAGAACTAGTCAACCTTTAGGGATCCTTGCAGAGTTTCTGTAACTTTGGGAGGGAAAATATTCTTTATCGATGTCATGGTAGTACGGTACGCGTAACCTGCTTTAATCCTTGGGCGGGATTATATCTATGTTATGAAAACTCTTGTATCACTCTTTTAAGTGTGATATCTTTCCCTCATGATGGAAAAAATTGTGACTATTAATCAACTTTTATTCGCCGGCCCGTGGAGTTTACCTCCCTAAGTGGTTCTTATATGTGGCGATTATCACCCATGGCATGTCGATTATGTGGCATTGTCTCCTATGACCTCAACTTGACGATTTGAATAAGTTGTAGACATGGTGATTTCTTCGGTAAGATTATTGGATCTTGATCTCATACCTCCCTATTCACGACCCCTCGACATGTGTTCCTTCTCAAGTGATTATCTTCCATCCGGGGAAGATCTCTTAGAATCCATGACCAAGTTTGTCCCTTGACATGGTATCCTTCGAGGCGTTATCCTCTTGGAAGCCATGATCGAAGAAACCACGAGCATAGTTTCTCTTCTACGTGGAAAGCTCGTTAAAAATGAAAGCGAGAGGTCATGAGGCATGGATTATTTTTTCTGTGTCAAGCTCTTTAAAACATGAAACGTTCTCTATAAACCTTCTTTTCATCCACCCTTCTCCTTTTCTCACATCTACTAGAGGGTGGTGGCGACCTTAGAGCAGGTGAATGAATCGAAGCTTGGAGGAATGTCTCGACCTTTGATGATCATTCTAGATTTAAACCAGATTTCATCTTTGGGGGCATACCAGTATAGTCTTTATTCTTTCTCATGCTCGTAAATACGCGAGAATGCATCGGAGTAGACTTTTATCTCTTTTTGGGACTCGTAAAATTTATATGAAAAATGAACCTTTTTGAGTCTCCTTTAATCTCTTTTAGACTCTCTAAACATGAAAGATTTCAGTGATCTTGCTTCCTTTCCCACTTTCGTTAAATGGTTTGAAAGGGTGTCTTTTGGTGATAATTTATCTCTTTTTAGACCTCACGATACTAACATTACAAAAAGGACAACATTGGAGTCATCTTTAAGTCCTTTTTCAAACTCTCTAAACATGAAAGATTCTTAGGCGTGTTCTCTCCATTTCGTTGAAGTATTTGAAGAAAATGTTCATTGAGCGATAGTTTATCTCTATTTCGGTCATCATACTACTTTATGAAAAAGGAACTTTGAGAGTTCTCTTTTAAGTGTTTTCAGGACTCTATAATCATGAAAAACCTTGAGTTTTACGTCTTTGGACACAAGCTAAACAAAACATTGGCCGGACCCATATGTGATCGAACCCTTACTTCTTCAGTTCATTAAACAAAGGAACAGGAACTTACTTGAAGGTTTGTTATATTGAGAATGTGTTACCCTCCTACGAGCTTCGTTAAATTAAAAAGAGTTACTCGTCTATTTGGATGGGGGATAAATTGAAAGAAGCAAGCCAAAGCAGTTTTTTGAGAACACTACCATGTAATTCTTAGAGTTGCCCTTGAATACGACACTTTGTCTTTGAGCATTCAAATCGTTGAACCTCTACAACTGAGCCAATCCTTTGAGTTTCTTTCTCTCGTTTTGGGTCACTTGACGTAAGTCACAACATCCACAACATCATCAAGTTTTTGGTCCATGTATATTTCTGCTATTGTGCCACCTCGGTGTTCCAAGGGAAATTATCGCTCGGAGGATTTGTTTGACATACGTTGATAGAGGATGACAAGGACCTCCCTCGACGAGTCTATTCTGTCGACTTCAACACATTATCGGGGACTAGACTTGAAACCAATTAGTACTTTGGGAAATGCATGCCTCCCGATGGCGAGGCCTCCTCACGTCCGACATTGAGTTTACATCATTGACCTCATTCGGATGATTCCGGATGTTGACTTGACTCATCCATTCACGCGTGGGTTGATCTAGAAGTACCTTAGGAATCATTGGCATTAATGGTGATCGCTCGCTTGTTAGCGGTTTACATCATTGACAAGTAATCAAGTGGTTTTCGCAGTGTCGAACATGGACATCTATTCACATGGTTAGATTCATTCACTACATCGGGGATGGTAAAGAAGACCACAGGTTGAGTGAAATTAAAAGCAGTATGTACTGCCGATTTGCGAAAGAAGTTGTTTAGAACAATGACACACATATATTATTGTTACATAAGATACTTTGTATTGGTGCGTAGCTATATGCTTGTCTCATACCGTAGATCCCTTGTGTATTTTTTGTGGCTATGATGAGTTCATGTCATAAGAGTATAGATCCATAGGTATTTTGGTGCGTACCTACCTTTTATCAATACAATTATGGATCCCAGGTGTATTTTATGGTGGCCATATCTTCCAAGTCTTGATCACCCGAGCATGGGTATGCCCGGGAGGCATGTCATAATATTTGTTGGATGTTTGTGTGCATCTTTGTCAGGTTCTCTGATCTATACCCTTGCTTGAAAGTCCCTACGAATCGTACGTTTATCGGTTCATGTCTTCTAACTTCATACTTTGTGGGGTAATCTGTTACACGTCAAAATTATCGAAGTGAGTAATTTCGATAGTGTCACAAGTGTCATCATTACAAGTGTCATAAATATAATACTATCATATTGTCTCACAAGTGTGTGAAATTAATGGAGTGAAACATCTTGCCATGATGCTATCATAGATTAGGACATCAAGGGGACACTTAAAACACCTCAAACATTTGATTTGGAAGAGATGAGTCGGGCTCATGAACCTTTTACCATCTGAAAACACATGAGTCAGCAGGCTCATGAACCTTTTGCCATCTGAAAACATTCAAAAAACTAAGCTTTTGAAGGAGAGCACTCCCCTATACCTCTTCTGGGAGTGTTGGCGCTCCCCCTTACACTGTCTGGGAGCGTTATAAAGCTCCTTTGGCCCTTTTGAGGGAGCGCTGGTGTCTTTAGGAGCGCTGGCGCCCCCCTTAAGCCTACTGGGGAGCATTGTATCACTCTGATGACCATTTTGAGGGAGCGCTACCTATTCTGGGTAGTAGTTGAGTTGTTGAGATGAATGGGGGAAGGATCTTTTCATTCTTGGAAGGTAGTTGGATTCAAATCCCTAGTCCAACCATGATTTTAGGGCAGATCCTCAACTAAAGGAGGAAAATCCTCAACTTCCCCAAGGATATCTCAAGTGGTTAAAGCCTCTCCAAGGCTATATAAGCAAGCTTTCTCATGGTGAAAAGAGGGGGTGGAAAAGGAGAATCACACCAAACTTATGATCTTATAAGTGGTGCTGGAACAAGGAAGAATTGCAATCATGAAACCTATGATCTCACAGGGAACACACGGTGAACTGGAGGAGAGTAATCAGTGAAGTTGCTATCATCCAGGTCGTGGATATTTTGAGTAAGGGTTAGGCAAAGGGGACTTGGCGAAGCTGTCGCATTCGCATCTATGATTGTAAGTTACTTCCGTCATTGTTCCCATCAATATGACACGCTTGGCCTGTTTCTTTCTAGTTCGTGTTTGATCTTACATGAACTTATCTTTGATAGATAGATCTATTTTCAATCTAATATCAATAGAGTAGGAAGTGGTTGTGCTATTGTTTGTCTACAGGGCTCATCGAGGAGCGAGAGATCGGAGCTCAACTCGGAGCGTGCAGGGACAAACGTCGGTAAAAAGGTACCTCTGTTCTCCTTCCTCCTCATGCATTAGGTTTTATAGATCTGAAAGGAAGTCAGTGTCCATGTTAAGCGTCTTTTGTCTTAAGAGTTAAGAGTTTATCTCTCAAGAGGAGATCTACCTGTCTGCAGGGAGATTTTCCTACAACAAAAATAATATTGGGCATTTGTATTTGGGTTTAGTATGCACATTTTCCATTCAAGGCAGCATCAATAGGATAGATAAGGAATCTTGACACACAATGGCCTTATTCACCTATCTTCTCTACCTAGTTTTAGGACAACACACAACCCCAATGAGATTTGAATAATTTTTTTGTTAAATCGGTTTACTGGGGTGTACACTAGCACACTATTCGTCAGGTTAGTTTAAAATTGTTGGTTGATATCCTTGTTTTGGAGGGAACATGACCTACACTATTTTTGTGTGAGTAAGAATGTTGGCCTGGTTAGGCTGGAGCAATTTTGATAATACAGACTCGGAGTTTCTGAAAAATACATGAAACTTATAGTACAACACGAATTTCAACTTCTGAGGCTAAGGGAAAGGATAAGTAGACTCTACATTAATTTCATTTCTAGCTAGTAAGTCTTTGAATAATATCACCACTCTAAAAATGGAGTCCAGGGAAAGGCTAAGAAGACAGTGCATGAAATTCTTTTAAAGCTGGTAACTCTTGGAATAATATGACCAAGTTACTATCAATGTATCAGTTATAGGGATAACACAACATTCTGGATTTTTTTCAACTATTTCTGAATTGGGTTATGCAATTTTTGAAATTGGGTTATATAATTGTTGGTGAAATATTAATTTGGGTTGGTCCTCGTGGCCAAGTCATAGTCCAGTGGAATGTGACTTGACCGCGAGGCCCGACCCTCTGGCCACGGCTTGGCCACAGGGTTGGCCCCCCACGGCCAAGTCACGGTCCAGTGGACTGTGACTTGGTCGCAGGGGACCAACTCTGTGGCCAATTCATTGGCGTGCCCACAGCTTGGCCACGGGGGCCAACATATAAATTAAATTAAAAATTTAAAACAAAATTTAAATTTAAAATAACAAATTAAAAAATTACAGTTAAAATGAAAAATTAAAAGGGAGATTTAAATTAAATTTCAAAATTATGAATTACAGGGTTTTTGGGCTTACCTGAACATTGGCCTACCCAATCGCCCACCAACATAATAGCCCGACCACCTGCAGGAGCGCCCTCCAACACAAGAGCCCGACTGCTCACAATCATTCAACACTCACTCACTATAAAAAATGGAAAGAGCTAAAAAAAACTACTCACAATCACTCAACACTCACTCACTATCACAAACAGAAAGAGATGAAAAAAACATTACAATAACGATGTGCGGTTAATATATAAACAGTTTTTCGATCGAAAGAATTTTTTGGCCTGAATATCTTTCAGCCGAAAACAGATTGTCGGATGGAAAAAATCCATATGACAAACTTTTTACACAAAAATCGAGGGTGTCATCACTGCACCATTCGATTTGGCGTTCTAGGGTTTGGCCAAAAAAATAATATTTCGGCCGAAAAATAATATTAGTTTGGCCGAAAAAAACGTTTTTCAGAATTTTGGAGATCAGATTGTCATGAAAGTGTTACCCACCTCCGTGATTTTACTCGTCACTAAGACTATAAATCTTCACACTCTGCTCTTTTGTTTGTAGTATGGTTTCTCATTGTTAATATAAGAATGTCCTCTCTCTCTCTCTCTCTCTCTCTCTCTCTCTCTCTCTCTATATATATATATATAATTACATTATTGTATGTAAATATAATTTAATAACTTGAAAATATTAGAGAAACAAATGTTTGGTTGTTATATTCTTTGCAATGAATGAATAGTCATCTGACTGTCTAGTTGAAGTGGATCGACTCGGTGATAAATGGATCGATGAGTCAATTCAATTCGATGGTCAAGTTGAAGGTTGGATTCCATTTGAGTTTATGGTCAAGTCGAAGTTTGAAGTGATCAACCAGAAAGTTGAGGTCGAAGTGATCGACCCGAAAGTTGAAGGTCAAAGTGGTCGAACGAGAAAATTAAAACATCAATCAATAAGAGGTTGAGTGGAAACTGACTGGAGACCAGTTAGAAGTCAACTAGGTAGTTGATTGATGTTTGACTTGTAGTCAAGTATAGTAGAATCCCAAGATTCGTGGGATTGCGGACAATCATCTACATGGATTTCTAACTATTTTTGGGCACCAAGATTTAGGGTTTTCCATGTTGTAAATCCTATAAATAAGTTTTGTTGTAATACTATAAAAACTAATCTTTAGAAGAATTGTGAAGGCCATGTACATGCAAGCCGAATTGAATGCAATGTTGCTCTTGTGTAAAGCAAGAGAGTATGATGATGATCGTGTCTTAGGTCTAGACCAAGGTTAGTCATGTAACTCTTTCTTCAATGAATGAATAAGACAATAAGAGAGAAATATGCTCAAGGAATGATATTTTTCTTGGTTAAAAGTTTATAACGTAAAATATCGGTGTACTATCTATGTTTGTCATTTATTTCTACTTAAATATGTCTTCTTTTTTTATGGTTGGTTTAATGTGGGGAATAGTTTTATGTACATGTGGTATACGAGTTTCTTTGATACATATGATATCAGAGTAAGGTTAAGAGATATTGGATCTAAGCTAAGACTAGGTCCAGTGGGAGTTGTAATTCAGTGATGTTTAATGTTGTGCTTGAAATAATAGAAAGTAGTTCGAGGATAGAGATCGAAAAATTCAATGGTCTGAATTTTGATCTTTGGAATATTAAAATGGAAGATCTCCATGTAGATTGGAAATAGTGGGTCATTGTGAGTCATGGAACCATTCCAATGGGTATGTCAAGGGAAGAATGGGAAAAATTGAGAGATCAAGGAGTACAATTCAAGTTTGTCTTGTAGATTCGATATTGCTAAATGTATTAGGTGAAAGACTTTGGAAAGAAATTGTGGGACAAGTTGGGAAGTTGTTACCAGTCAAAATCCCTGGTAACAAGTTGTTCCTTTGGATTAAACTTATCTCTTGAGTATGAGTGATGGGAGCTCAATAACAGAGCACCTGAGTGCATTCAATATTGTAATAAATTAGTTATTTTTCATGAATATTAAAATCACTAAGGAGGAGAAATGTATTAGCTTGTTGTGTTCTTTTCCAAACTCTTAGGATAGATTTGTCATGGCTATAGGAACTAATTCAACCACATTAACTCTTGAATACATGGTTGCATATTTTCTATCAAAGGAAATGAGATGAAAGAACAGGGAAGGATTGAGCAAGGATGCCTTGATGCTGAAAGGTCGACCAATCAATGGAGATAAAGGAAAATTCTCTGGTAGAAAGTATAAGTCGAATGGTAGATATGAATCACTGATTCATTCGATGAAAAGATGATGGAAATACGTTAAACATATCCATTAAAAAAGAGACTATAAGTCGAAAGTCATAAATATTGGTTTAGGATCCGACAAGAAGTAGTCAACTGAGAGAAATACTACTCCAAATAAACGAGGCAATGTGTATCTGGCATTGACCAGTACATAGTCAGATCATGATGTTTGGTTAATAGAATCAGGTGCATCCTTTAATATGACACCCCATAGAGAATCTTTTTTCTGAATATGAGAGATATGAAAGGGGAGAAGTATTCTTGAGGGATGATTCAACAACCAAAATTGTTAGATGACGAAGAGTCCAAATAATACTACAAGATAAGAGGAGTAAGTTGCATGACCCTTCTAGATGTGATGCATATTTTGGATTTGGCAATATATATGATATATGTTAGCAATATTAGTGATGTAGGTGTGCACATCTTGTTTCATAATGATACATGAAAATTTTTCAGGGAGTGATGGTCTTAATGAAAGGAGTTCATATCAAAACCCTGTACAATTTGTTATGGAATTTCAACTCAACTAGATGCAACAACATTATTGTTATTGAAGTCAAATTGACTCAACATGACTCAGTTAAATCCAAAAAAATCGACTTCATAAGTCAACCCAACCATGCTATGGCACCAGAGGATGAGACATATTGGAAAAAAATCACTTCGATTTATGCACAACAAATTTATGTTCAAAGGTTTTCCCAATTGTAATTTGGAAGTCAATTTTTCGTGAAAATTGCATATGTGAAAAACTAAAATGGGTTAGATTCCCATTTGGAGTGACAACGAAAAAAAGGATTATGGAATTCATATATAGTGATGTATTTGGGCCTGTACTAATCCCTTCATTAGGAAGATCCTTGTATTATGTTTCCTTCATATATGATTTTAA
Organism: Picea sitchensis; assembly: GCA_010110895.2. NCBI lineage: Eukaryota > Viridiplantae > Streptophyta > Pinopsida > Pinales > Pinaceae > Picea > Picea sitchensis. The sequence goes on along the minus strand of SNQJ01S0073255.1, from coordinate 119,618 downwards.
TAGGATGACTTGGCTATATTTCCTGAGGAAGAAATTAGAGGTTTTTGATAGATTCAAAAAATTTAAATCTCTTGTGGAAAACCATAAAAATAATAAGATCAAGTTGTTGAGAACTAACAATGGAGCATAATTCTATGGAAAGTATTTTGAGAAGTTTTGAAAGTAGTGCGGCATAGCATGCAAAAATACCACACCATATACCCCACAACAAAATTGAGTTGGTGAAAGAATGAATCAGAAGTTTATGGATAAGTAAAGGATCATGCTTAATGGAGCTGGGATTGCACAAGAATTATGGGAAAAAGCAGCTAACAATGAAAAATATTTGGTAAATAGGTCTCCTTCATAAAACAACCTGGAGGATTTGTAATAAAGAGAAAGAAATATTTGGTATGCAAACTGAAAAAGATCCCTATGTGGTATAAACTAATCACCAAGGATGTGGTAACAATACTTTGACACATACATCCTTAGTTTGGGATTTGTGAGAAACAAGGTTGATCACTTTGTATATTTCGAGGAAGAAGGAAGTCGGTTCATACATGTAGAATTGTATGTTGAAGACATGCTATTGGTTGGAAACAACGTGGGCATAATAAAGGAGGTGAATATGCAGTTGTCCTCCGAGTTCAACATGAAGGATATCAATGTAGCAAAATTAATTCTAGGAACGGAGATCAAGAGAGATCAAACAAGTATAAATCTTTGGTTAAATAAGATAAAGTACATTGAAAAAGTATTGAAGCATTTCAACATGTAGAATTGCAAACTAGTCAAGGTACCAATTCTTTTGGGAGAAAATTTGTAAGTTGAACAACGTCCAAGGACGTCGAAAGAAATAGAACACATGGAAAATGTTCCCTATGTTAGTGTCATTGGTAGTCTGATGTATGTGACACTCTGCACCTGACTAGATATTTTTGATGCATTGTGAGTATTGAGTAGATACATGTTAACACTTGGGAACCAAGAGAACCCTGAAAATGATAGGGAAGTAAATGTAGTTGGATTTTTTGATGTTGAATAGGTTAGAGATATGGATTTATGAAGGTTGAATAGTGTATATGTATTCAATATATTCGGTGGATCAATCATCTAGATGAGTAAGATACAGGAAGTCATAGCCTTGTTAAAAATAGAATTTAAATACATGACAACCACTCATGCAAGCAAAGAATTTGCATGGTTGTATGATCTGAAAATCCTTAGACGCCACTTATTCCTTTAAATATATACATGAAATATCTAACATGATTCATAATAATTTCTTGATTGTATTGAGGTGATTTGCAGGAAAATGATGATGTACTCTTTATCCAAAAAACTCATAAAATGATGATTAATTTGTAGAATGATGAGATGAAAAAATAAATAAATAAAAGAACTCAATATATATATATATATATATGTGTGTGTGTGTGTGTGTGTGTGTGTGTGTATGTATATGGAATATATTACTTCATCTTCAAATTCCCTTTAGATAACATGACTGTTCTCCATCATCTCAAAATATCAATTACATTACAACATGGGCTCACAAAAAGCCAGTTTAATGGACTCTCTTTAATTCCACTACTGAAAATATGAAAAAGAGTTCAGAATTAGAATCCTTGCGAAATTTTGAGAAAAATGAGTATAATATTGACCATATTTTGAATAGGCTCAAGTTCACCCTCTTCGACACACAAAACAATATGTTACAAGCTCATTAAAAACAATATGAATTAATACTTTTACAAATGACCTCAAATTACAAAAAAAAATCAAATTCATGATCCTCATGGAAAAATGAATCCAACGAATATAAACTTAACTATATTAATACCAAATACCTCATGGAACACATTTCTATGCAACACCAAACTAGCTACCTTACTGCACATATTTCAAGATAGTATGTACCTCAGGATATGTTCCTTGCATTTGGATTCATGCCATCTTAGGATGTTCTCCCTCGTTCTATGTGCATAAATGGGAATTCGTCCTCAGGTCTTGGGATTCATGCCCATATATAGGTCGCGGGCTCCCAAACCTCCTACTGAAAAATTGGGCAACTTAAAATTAAATTTAGGGGAATCCCCATAACATCCGATGCCTATGGTGTAGTGGTTAAAATTGTGGTTATGTTTGGAAGAGTCCGTGGGTTCCATTCCCACTGATCACCACTCTTTCAATGGTTTTGTTGATGTATGGTTATAGTGTTATAACCATACTATATATGGTATATGTTTAACCTCCCCACACAAGTTTTAGGGTCGTTGGTTGTATGGAATATTACATAGACCATAGGTTGGGGGCTTATCCCTCAACCCCTTTTCCCCCCAAATGAAACTTAAATTCAAATAATTTTAAAAGTATTTCATGTTAAGAAACATATGTGGGGCGTGATGGTAATGGAGGATTTGATAAGGTTTATGGAGGTCACGGGTTCGACCCCTGTCGACTCCATAAATTTTGGTAAACACTAACCAATATTTCCCAATGGGAGGTTGCCACATGGTGGCCTCTCATTGGCTATCCCTTGTCATGTGTCAACATATGATTGGTCCAACTTAATGTAAAATATTTCAAGTAAGCTACCAACTAGTCATGCCATGTCATGTGTACAATCATACGATCATGCTCCACGTCACATGTACGATCGTACGATCATGTAACACATCACATGCATGGTCGTATGATCATGTTCCATGTCACATGTATAGTCGTACGATCATAACTTTTGCATTCTAGTTTTGTTTGACTTGTCATTTTCACCACTAGAAATATATCGTTGAGCTCTACGTATTGATGGTGTTTTTAAGAGCATTTGGGATACTTTAATTTTAATCTTTTATGTATCCTCTTGGACCTCTATGAGCATTCCATATCCTTCTGGACCTCTTTGAGTGCTCCTTAGATTCTCATGGATCACAACTTCCCACTGAAGAGCTTTTGGACCTCCAAAAGTATAAATATTCACAAAATTATTGATGATAACTCTAACTCACTCGTCCATCTTACTGAAATGCCTTTATCTAATAACTTAGTGATGAAGCTTCTTCACTCTTCCATCTTGTTGAATATTTTGAAATTCAGTCTTCATATTGGATCTATGATCCTAGGTATTATATTAGTGTACTTCTATCTAATTTTCTGGAATATGTCTCTGACTCTGACCTGTAGCAGTGTCACTAATAGCTCTGGTTCTGGCTCATAGATTCCCTGATAACAAAGGTCATGTTCATTGAATCTATGCAATACATGTATCATGTATTCCAACATCCACTCCCATCTCCTATTGTTGAATATAGTCTATCACGACCAATCTGCAACCAAGTCGAATGTTGAATTATACCTTTCCCTTTTTGACTCGATGTTCCTGCATTGTTGATGTATCTGTAGGATTCTCTGAATGAATTCCTCATCTATTTCTTATCCTACCTTGAAAAACAACTTAAACTCTATTGTTATCATTTTCACTTGTCTTGCTTCTTCTATTCAAGGTATACATCCACACAAACATGACATAGTATTTTGAATATGCTTATAACATGCATCTTTATATGCCTCTTAAAAGAGGATTATTTCTACATTACCATCTCTATAAAGGTTTTCATTACATTGATTCCCTTTTTGCCTCTGATATACATGTTCCAACTATCTGCATCCTTCTATTCATTAGCCTTTGGTTCTTCAGAATCAAGAATGTTGACTTAGAAAATTCGATCCATATGTATCCATTTCGTTGATAACAAGACAATACAATTTCCTATACTATTTTCTAAAGGCTTCTAAATATTTATAACGATATTCTTCTCACTCTGAAACAAAGTGGTTGTATAGAAATCATTTTTGTAAGATTCCTCTCACTTATAACAATATGTAAGGTGGCTATCTATAAATATATTTTAACGAGATTCCTCTCACTCTCAACATCATATCATGTGGAAATATAGAAAATATCTTACAAAAATCCTCTCACTCCTATCAACATATAAGATGGAAATATAGATTTTTTTCAGATTTCCTCTCACTCTTATAATTTACAATGAATGGCTTACAAGCCTTCTAATATAATTTAGGAGATATCTACATATCCATATTACATTTAAAAGTATACATATTTACAATGAAATATTTAGATGGTTTACTTATGGACTCATTCTTCCCATTGCACTGGGAGGAGTCTCACAGCTTCCAACCTTTGACAATGACTCTAACGTTGATGCTAAATATGATGTGGAATTTGATGTTTAATCCAAGAAACCATTAGAACAAACTATAGGTCTTCCTAGTAACCTATATAATCTCTCCTTGTGAATACCAAACACTATTGTTGTGTATGGAGTAGCTTCCCTTGAATACATAAGTACCTGACTATTATAGAATGCAATTGTATATCCTTGATCTTCAAATTCTGCAACTAGGAGTAAGTTTATCTATTAATATGGAACATATAACATATGTTCAATTCCCAAAAATCCTCTTGACTCGAGCTACAATATTACATATCCATACCCTCTTATTGTTTTTTCGATGTTGGTTCTAGATCCTAAATAGCAATCTGTGTCATATTCCAAGAAAGTCAAGAATATTGATCTCATCCTGGTCATGTGGAGAGATGAGCCACTGTCCACGAACCATTCTGCAATCTCTTCATATATCACTTTTCCAATACCAACCATTGGGAAGTATTATTTCCCAAACTTTTCAGTAACACCATTAACTTCATCTAGAGTTATTTCTTGTATTCTTGCAAGTCCCTTTACATATTTCCTTTTTTTCTTCAGACATAATTGCGGGTAAAGTGTCCAACACTTCTCGATTTGATGTCCACTCTTACCACAATAAGAGCAAAGTGTCTTGTTCCTATCTTGGAACCATGATCCCTTCTTATCATTCCACATTTTCCTTTTCTTTGAGAAATGATATTTATATTTAGCCTTCTTCTTGGAGGGCGTATATTGAACAGGTTGTATTCTTTGAAACTTGTCCACGTCATGGTTACTAATTCCATGAGAACCACATGGGTATATGGACCATTTACCAGTGGGAAAAGTCTTCATTCATTTTCTTGTAGCATGCACATCTTTCTCTGGAGATGTCTTACACATGTTACCTTTATTTGGACTGGAGGGTAAGACTAATTTTTTATGAAGGGATTCTTCATCTAATGTTATCCTTGCCTCATTTATCCTCTAGCATTCTCCATATTGACGAGAAAAGGAATAATACGAGGAGTCAAATTTCTTAATCATGCCTTTTGAAAGAGGTAATCCATTTCTCATTGGAGATTTTATATTCTCAACTTGCCAATCTTCATGGATTGATGATGATGGTGCCAATACTTTATTTCTAATATGCAACTTTCTTTCCAACTCATGAAAAATACCCTTATGGAATTCCTTATGACATATGAATCAATCTTTCAACCTCTACTTCTCTTCCTCAAGATCTTGAAACTGCATTATTAACTTAGAATTCTCCTTCTGGATTTTCCGATTAATGTTCTTTTGCAACCTCAACTTCGTGAGAGATTTACTCATATTTTTTTCTTGATAACAACCTTCAAAATCTTCATCGACTGAACTCTTGCATCTCATCACATCAAAAAATTACAAATACATGTCAAAACTAGATCTCATACCACTTGATCCAAAAATTCTTAGACACCACTTATTTAGTTAAATATATATATGAAATATCTAACTTGATTCAGAATAATTTATTGATCGTATTGAGGTGATTTGCGAAAAAAGGATGATGTGTTCTTTAATAAAAAAACTCATAAAATTATGATTAATTTGAAGAATGATGAGATGACACAAAAGCAAATAAATTAACTCAATATATATAGATAGATAGATAGATGGATGAAATATATTACTTCATCTTCAAAGTCCCTTTATATAACATGATTGCTCTCCATTATCTCAAAATACCAATTACATTACATCATGGGCTCACAAAAATCCAATATAATGGACTCTCTTTAATTCCACTACTCAAAAGACTAAAATGATTCCACCATTAGAATCCTTCTGAAATTATGAGAAAAATGAGTACAATATTGACAATATTCCAAATAGGCTCAATTTCACCCTCTTCAGCACGCAAAACAATGCATTACAAGCTCATTAATGAAAACATGAATTAAGACTTTTACAAATGTCCTAAAATTACAAAACAAACTTCAAATTTATGATCATCACAGAAAAATGAATCCAACGAGTATAAAATTGACTATATTCGGACAAAATACCTCATGGCACACATTTATATGCTACACCAAACTAGCTTCCTTACTGCACGTACTTCAAGATAGTTCGTACTTAGAGATCCATGCCATGCATTGGGATTCATGCCATCTTGGGATGTTCTTTGTCGGTGTATGTGCAGACATGGGAATTCATCCCTAGGTCATGGGATTCTCACCCATATATAGGTCATGAGCTGCCAAACATTCGACCGAAAAATTAGGAAACTTAAAATTAAATTTAGGGGAATCCCCATAACATCTGGTGCGTATGGTGCAATGGTTAAAACTATGGCTAAGTTTGGAAGATGTCATGAGTTCCATTCCCACCGACCAACACTCTTTCCATGGTTTTGTTGATGTATGGTTATAGTGTTATAACCATACTATATATGGTATATGTTTAACCTCCTTGTGCGAGTTTTAGGGCCATCTATTACATGGAATATTACATAGACAAGGGGCTAGGGGATTATTCCTCGACCCCTTTCCCCCAAAAATGAAACTTAAACCAAATTCAAATAATTTTAAAAACATATCATGTTAAGAAAAATATGTGGGTTGTGATGGTAACAAAGGATTGGTTAAGGTTTATGGAAGTCGTGGGTTCAACCCTCGTCAACTCCATAAATTTTGGTAAACACTAAGAAATATTGGCCAATGGGAGGTCGCCACATAGAAAAATCTCATTGGATATCCCTTACCACTTTTCAACATATGATTGGTCCAAATATTTGTATGATCTACCCAATAAGTTTCCAACCTGTCATGTTATGTCATGTGTACGATCATACAATCATGTGTCATGTCACCTGTAGATTCATATAATCATGTGCCACATCACCTGTATGGTCGTACGATCATGTGCAATGTCACCTGTACGATCGCACAATCATGTGCCACATCACCTATATGATCATACAATCAAGTGCCATGTGTTACCCTTGCAGTGGTGACATGTGTCACCTTTGACTTTTCCCTTTGACTTTTTCCAATTGAATTGAACTTTGACACTCATAAATTTTGTGTTATAGCTCTGTTTGACTTGTTGTTTATGCCATTGGTAAGATATCTTCGAGCTCTACGCTATGGAATTTTCAAGATAATTTGGGATACTTGAATTTTGAGCTTTTATGGATCCTACTAGACCTCTGTGAGTGTTCCATATCCTTCTAGACCTCTGTGAGATTTCCTTAGATCCTCTTGTATCACTGCATCGACTATGTTCAGGGATTGGGTTTAGGTATAGCTATGAAGATAAATTGCAACAATTAAAGTGTGATAGTTCTGGAAAAGAACCCAATGAACCATTCCAGGATGAAGTATATTGATGTACAATACCATTTCATGAGAGACATGGTGCAATGAAAGAAGGTGTTTTTGTGTTAAGACCTAATATTGGCTCATTACCCCTTAATTGGGGCATATTATATTAGTAATGTTATTTTATTTATGTCGGCTTTAGGCCATTAGTTGTAATTATACCTCCTAGTCTCCTATATATACCAAGGAGACATTTTCATT
>SNQJ01S0073255.1:88566-103584 GCA_010110895.2 Picea sitchensis | reverse complement strand
TGGAGGAAGAGAGAGTGTGGCACTAGAGAGTGAGGTAGGGAAGGGGAGAGAGAGAAAGAGATGAAGGGAGAGAGAGAGAGAGAGAGATGTAAAGAGAGAGATGGGGGAATAGGTGGGGAGAGACAAAGGGTATAGACAGAGAGAGAGTAGTATATAGGGATAGAGAGAGAGAGAGAGGGAGAGAATGAGAGAAAAGGATAGGGGAGAGAGAGAGGGGTAAGGGGGAGAAAGAGAGCGAGAGAGAGAGAGGAAAATAATGAGAGGAAGATAGAGCACAATATAGAGGGGGTATAGAGAGAGATATAGATTTAGAGAGAGAGAGAGGGTGAGATAGTGGTAAATGTAGGAGAGAGAGAATGATCTGGATTTAGGAGAGGAATGAACTGATTAAAAGATCAAATACAATAAAGACGGAGATATGAAGAATAACAAAGATATCCACTGAAAAATATCTTCTATTGAATAATTAAATAAGATGAAACTATAAAATTGTAGAACTAAAACACTTGCTTGAATGGTGGTAGCTATCTCTGAGAAGATATGTGGCTGCTACATGTATCATTCTGAGAAGAATCAATTACAATGAGGCTCTAGAGGAATTTTTTATATTACTCATGAATTCCAAAACCCTAGACATCCAAAAACCTAACCATAGGAGGTAAAACATCAAAAGTCATGTGGGCCCCTATGGACAAGTTGGTACCTCAACTTCTCGAGGTCATAAATTTTGCATATGACCTTCGTTTTAGGCATGTGGTAGCTCATTGGAAATGTCTTTAAGATAAATACACATTCCACCATCAAACTCTGACTCCATCTACAATTTTACTATGGAGAGACAAAAAAACATTGTTTATGCCTCCAAAACAACCCTGGAAGTACAACAAAATGTGCTGACATGAAAACATACAAAATAAGCCAGATGGATTAAGTGAGAGGTGTGACGTCCCCCCAAAATAAAATATTTTTGAAAGTTTAATTTTGCTGGAAAATTATTCTGTTTTTAGTAAATTTGAATTTGGAAATTTTTTTCCATTTATGGCAATTCCGAATTTCGAATTTGATATTTGTAATAAATTATTATGATTGTTGGGTAGATATCTTATCTGACCCAGCTAATTATTTGACAATGACACTTGTACAAAAACAGAATATTTTATATTGATTGCAGGAGGACAAATGGAACAACCATGTTAAAAATTAGCTGACCATGACTCCATGAGTGGGGAACATGTTGGAACTACCCCTAGGCTGATTTTTACAAGTGTAAAATCAGTGATTTGGCCATTGGCAGACCCTAAAAATCAGGGATTTAGAAGGCTGTGAAAATTCCCAAGGGAGGGAGAAATACCTAGGAAAATGAATAAAGAAGCATATGTGAGGAGGCAGGACACTGCCAAGTATGCTGGGAAAGGGACTATTGATTCGTGTTTTTTTTCACTTGTTGTTATGAACACTGAATGAGTGTGAGGCAAGAGGGAGTTACTGAATTGAAGGACAGTGTTGTAGAGGGATTTCCAAGTTCTCCCTTATGGACTCATGGTAAGACTAGGGGGTGAATCGAGCAAGTGATCATGACTACTCGGTTCTACGGTTGGGAGGAACGTGGTTGTTCCCTTTGTCTTCCTGCGAGTTTAGTTCAGATATGCTACTCTAATCCCTATCTGTCTGAATGATTTTATATTGGATGTACTGTACTTGTTATAGCTGACCTGAAATGGTTTTCTAGTATCTGTTTTAATGATCGTATAATTGTTGTAAGTCTTTTTTTGTATCTAAATTTCAGTATTTCTGCCTTTGTGGGATGAATTGGTTATTGATATCGTGGAATCCTTAAAGATGGTATGCATGAAATAACCTAGACAAAGGCTGTTCGATTTCATGAAATATACAGTCCACTTAACTATCAAATAGTTACACATAAATTCTGGAATCATCCCCTAAGTAATTCTCTACTATGGATTTAGAACCTGTATGTAAATATAAAATATATGATATCCTCATAGAATTCAGTAAATAAACTGTAGGATTTAATTATGGAATTGTTTCCGGAAATTAAACTTTAAGTAGAATCGAATATGTATCAATGAACGAACAGATCCATTACAAGCATATATATTTCATTCAGTAATTTTAATTCCTAAACAGAATCACATATATAGTCAAACTTGGATAGAACTAGAATAATGAAGCATATGGGAATGAACATAATCAAAGGAACAAGACTACCCTAAACTTAACGATATATTCATGCTAGGATCATACTACAGGAAAGCGAATAAATGATTTCGGTGATACATCATCAACGTATGACACATCTTACATATGCTGTGCGTAGAGAGAAACAAAGAATTTTATGGCTGTAGCATTGCCATTTACAATATCTATTAAATTTTCTTTGCATTTTACAGAAAGATATTTTAAGAAATTACAGAGTAATGCAATCGATTCTAAGGATACAATCGATCGAAAAGACAAGAATCTACAAAAAATGCAGAGATTTGGAATGCAAAACCCCGCCTCTGAACGATCCCCTTTGGGGTAAATTCCAAATAAGAATTGCATTAACAAGAGACTAATCATACATACATTAACAAAGTCAAGTAATAATGGCTATTGTAAATGATTTTAAAAATTTCTGAATACATTAAATTACAGAAGTAATGTATAGAACGCCGAGGAGAAGTCATTTCCAAATAGAAAAATAATATCCCTCCAATACAAAGCTTAACATATTTAAGAGTTTCCCCAACAGTAAACTTAGAGTTGTTTTCGCCAATTCTAGAATTGGAATATCAGTCATTTTCCTACATCATGCTCGACTGTATATACCTCCTTAATGGAAAATTAACAAAAATTAACCCTCAGATATCCGGCACAGGAAATCGGAGCATGAGTAATGTTACTTGTAAAAACAGAAAGCTACGAACAGAATCATGACCTCCAAGCTTTGAATTAAGAAGCAATTTGAGAACCACATTTTGGAACCCGAGTACCTTTGTCATAATGAGCAGAGGTCGGTACCTATGTCATGAAGTGGGCATACCTACATTCGTCCATCACAGAAAACATTAGTAAAGTACAGAGTAGAAATTTAAATTATAGAATCGAAAGGGTAAATTGATTACCACAGCTATGCCGGAATTCTTAATTTAGGGGACGAAACACCGTGCCCTCTAGTTTTCGTGCCTAGTTTTGTAATTGACCCTGGCCGAGGGGGAGTGGTTCCTAGAACTTCTGGTGGGTACCCTCACAATAGGCAGAGTCCCACCATTAATACAGTGAATCCCATGTACACGGAATTTAAAAACTACTTTGAAAAATAAAATAGCATTGCGAATTCAAGAGCTAAACCTTTTATTAAAAACCCATTACGAACTGAAAATGAAGAACATAAGGAACGACATCATACACAAAGTCAATATAAATTCTCGTGAAAAGTACCCTAACTTAGTAAAGGATAAACCCCAGTAAACCACCACCTTAGTACAAATATTATGCATCAGTCATAGAGGAGAAACAGAGACGTTAAGAATCCGGCTTGATCCTAATTTTTTTCCTAGATCCTTTACACGACGTAAGAATAAACCCTTATGTGCTACACTGAGTGACTCCCAAAAATAGTTACTAGTCACAAGGTAAAACAAAAGAAATGAACCAGAACAATCCCATGGGACACAAATAGTGGACGCAAAGTAGGACTTTAGGTTCACAAAGGTAAAGAGTCGTGACTCTCAGATACAACCTCTTCTACAGTTGATATTAGAATAAAAAGGAGAAACGCTTAGACTCCGAACCTAACTACAAGAAGTAAAGGTTTTCTTTGTATAATCCAAACCGTGAACTCTCTAGTTTCAAACTTGAGATACGTTAGTTCCCTTAGAAAACTTACCAGGTAGTCGGATGTTTCCGTCGACTTCACCAAGGTTGGTCGCAGAGGCAGTAGCATTTCCCTGTGGAAGAATGCATAATACAGAACCTTCTCCTTTGGAGTCACAAGGGCAGGAAAGAGACCGCCAAAACCTAAGAGGGACGAGTACCACTCTTTACAGCATGGGAGGTACAATCCATGTGCTGGGGAAAAGTTGGCGCATCAGGATTGGGAAGAACAGGAGGAAGAGTCATCTGGACTGAGGTTTAGTAGGACCCTAATTAATTTCAGGATAGAGCCTTAACTCCTCCTGACAGGTACATCCACCTCCCTTAATGTTGAAGATACAAAATTAACAACAGTAAAACCATGACTGTCTAGTGAAACTAATCGGTCGCTAAACCTTTGTCATTGAAGTTATCCTTCCATTACACCAACAGGATGAGGAGGGTTAGTTAGTTTAGTTACGTAGATATTGATGGGGAGTTGGTCGAGGTTCAATTCGTTATGGTGGAGACGAATTGTATCATAACTAAAATGAAACCATCAAAGAAAACACATTGATAAACACTCATAAATAACCATTAATATCTTTAAGCCCACTCCTGGTATGTATTACATTTAGGATTTGAATTCTGATGTCGACACAACTAGGTAGGAGTACAAGCATTTAATCTCAGGGTTATAAACTCATGCGCAAAGTCCAAATAGCCTGATTCTCTTAAATAAGGGAACTAAAATTCAAATCCTAGTGTATGGGTGGATACGTGTAAGTAATAATATCTATATAGTAAGATATATGAGTTAGGAAAAATACTTGTATTCGATGGAACCTATCTTAAGTGTTAAGTTAGTATGGCAAAGGGTTACTCCAAGACAAAAACAAAATGTAAGTACCCATCATACGAGTTGATTAAACGAGGATAATTAGTAAATAATGTACCAAAGAAAAAAAAAATTATGATAAATTTGAGGTTCATTACATATGGTATCAAAGAAAAAGTTACAACACTGGGCCTGAACAGGACCATTGTAGTGCTTAGTATATATTATGTTTTAAATAAAAACTAATAAATCGTTTGGTTACAAACAGAAAACTTTTTTTGTTTTGGTGATTAAGTATGGCAGCTCAAGACAATGCAGAAACCAGGATGGAAGAAAATCCACAGCAAAGACCTCCTGGAGATACAAGACAAAACATTGACGAAAGCTCACCAACAAAAGTGTTGGAAACAATGAGGAGTCTGATTGTTGAACTACAAATCTTTAAATCCGACAATGAAAAATTGAAGAAGGCACAACAAGAACAACAAGAGATAAACGAAGTCCTACTATGCAGTATAGTGACCAAGAAAAGACCAAAAGACAATAATAATGATGAAGAAGTCAGCAAGAGAGCCTCCAAGAACTCAGGGCCAGAAACAGAAAAAGGAGACAGTTCGTCTGAAGGAACACCTCCAGCTGAAGATGGAACTAAAACAGACAGAAAAATAAAACAAGTGGACCACCTTGAAGGAGAATTAAAAAAAATTAAACCCGCTATCTTTGATGGAGAATCCAAGACATGAGAAGAAGAAGAGGCATGGTTGTTTGACATCAAAAATTACTTCCAAATTTACCACTATTCCAGCAACATGAAGGTCAGGATGGCCATCTACAATCTAAAAGGGAAGGCCAATATTTGGTGGCAAGATCTGAAATTGGCCAAGGGCCTAAAAGAGAAATAGTTGGATTAGTCTAACTTTAAAAGTATTTCAAGAAGCAATACCTTTTTGAAAATTATTATGAAAGGAAGATGAAAGAATTTTACGAGTTGCGACTCAGACAGATGATGATGGAGGACTTGATAAACAAATTTTTGTAACTATTAAGGTTCGTACCGTACATCCAAGAGGAGAAGGTAAAAATTCAACGATTTTTAAGCTACTTACCACAGTCCTACAGGGACAGGATTGAGTTTGACAACCCCAAATGTTTGAGTGAGGTATTCAGGAAATCACGAATGTGCTATGATCACTATAAGAAGTGGGTGGAGTTTCCCAAATCTTGGAAGGATAAGAAGAAAGATTGAATGAACCAGCGGAAGAAGGGATACCAGCCAGCTCCTTATCGAAATAAAGTAAAAAGTTTCCCGAGAAAAAATTCTCACTTCAATCACCCAAATACGCTGAGCAGTGGCAAACCGGTAAACCTAGGCAACTAAAGAAATGTATGAGAAAGGGATGTCAAGTTTATTCTATCCAAGTGACGAATCTAGCAGAAAAAGAGGATAAGCCAAAGTTGGAAGACTTTGTTGTCCTACATGATTTCAGAGACATGTTTGTGGATGAGATACCAGAATTACCCCCTAGAAGGGAAATAGACTTCTCCATAGATCTATTACCTGGTTTAGCCCCTATCTCAAAAGTGCCTTACCGAATGAGTCTACCAGAACTGACAGAATTAAAAACACAATTACAGGAATTGTTGGACAAAGAGTATATCAGACCGAGTGTCTCACCTTGGGGAGAAACAATCTTCTTTGTGAAAAAGAAAGACGATACTCTAAGAATATGTATCGATTATAGACAACTGAACAAAATGACTATTAAGAATAATAACCCCTTACCAAGGATAAATGATCTGTTTGATCAAGTAGGAGGGGCCAAGATCTTTTCAAAATTGGATTTATGATCCGGTTATCATCAAGTTCGGATAAAAGACGAGGACATAAACAAAACAGATTTTCGGACAAGATACAGACACTATGAGTTTGTAGTCATACCTTTCAGACTCACTAACGCCCCCGCCACGTTTATGTGCCTAATGAATAGTATTTTCAGTCAGTACTTGGACAAGTTCATGGTAGTATTTATCGACGATATCTTGGTCTATTAAAAAACAGAAGAGGAACATGATGAACACTTAAGGATAGTTCTGCAAACGTTGAGGAAGCACAAAATGTATGCCAAATTCGAAAAGTGTGACTTCTATCAAAAAGAAATACAATATATTGGACATGTAATTTCAGCAGAGGGCATCGTCGTAGACCCGGAAAAGACAAAAGCCATTATGGTATGGTCAGTACCTAAAGATGTAGCGGATATACGATCATTCATGGGAATCACTAGATATTACCGCAGGTTTATAGAAGGGTTTTCCAAGATAGGCTACCCCATCACATCATTACAAAAGAAAGGAACCGGGTTTAACTGGTTAGATAAGTGTCAACACAGCTTCAACAAACTAAAGGAATTATTGACAACTGCACCCATATTGAAAGTAGAAAACCTAGATAAAGACTTCCCCGTATGTGTTGATGCAAGTAAAGAAGGGATAGGTGGTGTCCTAACTCAGGAAGGACACGTTATTTGTTATGAGTCCCGTAAATTTAAAGAACACAAGCGAAATTATGTCACTCATGACTTAGAATTGGCAACAGTAATACATGCCTTAAAGATGTGGCGACACTACATAATGGGTAGAAAATTCCTATTATTAACAGACAATAGCGGGGTGAAATATCTGTTTAACCAACTAGATCTTAACGCAAGACAAGCAAGGTGGTTATCCTTCTTAAGCGAATTCGACTTCAAGGTCAAACATATCAAGGGCAAGGAAAATAAAATAGCAAACGCTTTAAGCAGAAGAGTCGATGGGTTATTTGAGATGAATATCAGCAGGGAAAAAAGTCATCTGGAACAAAGAATAAGGACGACGGGTATTAATGACGAAAACTATACTAAAATAATGGTAGAATTATCGAACAGTACCGTGAACTCAGATAAACCAGATCTAAGTATCGACAAGAAGGGACTGCTATGATTTAAAAACATACTTTTCATACCAGATTCAACAAAGTTAAAATTAATAGTCTTGGACGAAGTGCATAAGAAACTATATTCTGGCCGCCCAGGTTACCAGAAAATGATAACAACACTTAGGAAACTATTTTATTGGCCTAATATGAAGGGCAAAATAGAAGAATACTTGGCTAGGTGCCAAGATTGTCAGTAGGTTAAGGCCGAGCACCAGCATCCAGCCGGCCTATTACAACCATTACCAGTACCAGAATGGAAATGGGAGACCATATCGCTAGACTTCGTAACAAGTTTGCCTAAAACATAGAAACATAATGATTCTATCATGGTTGTAATCAATAAACTCAGTAAGTCTGCACACTTTATTCCTATAAAGTCTACTTTTAAATCTATAAACATTGCTGAAATATTCATGAAAGAAATTTTTAGACTACATGGTATTCCTAAAATGGTGATTTCAGATAGAGACGTAAAATTCACATCCTCCTTTTGGAAGAAATTGTTTGCAGGGCTAAATACCAATTTGAATTTCAGTACGATTTATCATCCACGAATGGATGGGCAACCCGGAAGGACAAACCAAATCATAGAGGATATGCTCCACATGTACGTAAGAACAAAACCGAATAAGTGGGAGGACTACATACAATTGGTAGAATTTGCATATAACAATGGGTACCAAACTTCAGCAAAGTTGAGCCCTTTCGAAGTACTATACGACAGAAAGTGTACGACTCCAATTAGTTGGGATAACCCGACTGACAGACTTATGGTTGGACCAGATATGCTCCAAGAAATGGAGAACATGGTAAGAAAGGTACAATAGAACTTGAAGGAAGCACAGGACAGGAAGAAGAGCTATGCAGATCAGAAAAGAAGACACTTAGAGTTTCAAGCAGGAGACCATGTGTACTTGAAGTTCAAAGCCCGAAAAAGATCATTGAAGTTAGGAAATTGTACCAAGCTGGCACCCAGGTTTTGTGGGCCCTTCGAGATACTAACTCAAATTGGACCCATAGCATATCAACTTGCACTTCCAGCCAATCTAAGAATTCATAATGTATTTCATGTTTCTTTGTTGAAAAAGTATGTTCACGACCCTACTCATATGATTGATTGGAACTTGGTACAGGTGGAACTTGAAGGCGAATTCCAGGTGGAACCCCTACACATTCTGGACCAGAGATAAATAACACTTTGGAACAGAGCTGTCGCTCAGGTAAAGGTGCAATGGAAGCACTTTAGTCATGAGGAGGTCACTTGGGAATTGGAGGGAGATTTGCGGAAATCTCATCCAATCTTGTTCCAATAAAGGAATGAACACTGAGGATAGTGTTTTATTGAAGGGGGAAAGGATGTGACATCCCCCAAAAATAAAATATTTTTGAAAGTTTAATTTTGCTGGAAATATATTCTATTTTTAGTAAATTTGAATTTGGAAAACATTTTCCATTTATGGCAATTCCAAATTTCGAATTTGATATTTGTAATAAATTATTATGACTGTTGGGTAGAGATCTGATCTGACCCAACTAATTATTTGACAATGACACTTGTACAAAAACATAATATTTTATATTGATTGCAGGAGGACAAATGGAACAACCATGTTAAAAATTAGTTGACCATGACTCCATGAGTGGGGAACATGTTGGAACTACCCCTAGGCTGATTTTTACAAGTGGAAAATCAATGATTTGGCCATTGGAAGCCCCTGAAAATCAGGGATTTAGAAGGCTGCGAAAATTCCCAAGGGAGGGAGAAAGACCTAGGAAAATGAATAAAGTAGCATATGTGAAGAGGCAGGACGCTGCCAAGTATGTTGGGAAAGAGACTATTGATTTTTATTTTTTTTCACTTTCTGTTATGAACACTGAATGAGTGTGAGGCAAGAGGGAGTTAATGAATTGAAGGACAGTGTTGTAGAGGGATTTCCAATTTCTCCCTTATGGACTCATGGTCAGGCTAGGGGGTGAATCGAGCAAGTGATCCTGGTTGCTCGGTTCTATGGTTGGGAGGAACGTGGCTATTCCCTTTGTCTTCCCACGAGTTTAGTTCAGATATGCTACTTTAATCCCTATCTGTCTGAATAATTTTATATTGGATGTACTGTACTTGCTATAGTTGAAGTGAAATGGTTTTCTAGTATCTGTTTTAATGATCGTATAATTGTTGTAAGTCTTTTTATGTATCTAAATTTCAGTATTTATGCCTTTGTGGGATGAATTAGTTATTGATATAGTGGAATCCTTAAAGTTGGTATGCATGCAATAACCTATACAAAGGCTATTTGATTTCATGAAATATACAGTCCACTTAACTATCGAATAGTTACATATAAATTCTGGAATCATCCCCTAAGTAATCCTCTACTATGGATTTAGAACCTGTATGTAAATATAAAATATATGATATCCTTATAGAATTCAGTAAATAGACTGCAGGATTTAATTATGGAATTGTTTCCAGAAATTAAACTTTAAGTAGAATCGAATATGTATCAATGAACGAACAGATCTATTACAAGCATATATATTTAATTCTGTAATTTTAATTCCTAAACAGAATCACATATATAGTTGAACTTGGATAGAACTAGAATAATGAAGCATATGGGAATCAACATAATCAAACGAACAAGACTACCCTAAACTTAATGATATATTCATGCTAGGATCATACTACAGGAAAGCGAATAAATGATTTCGTTGATACATCATCAACGTATGAAACATCTTACATATGCTATGTGCAGAGAGAAACAAAGAATTTTATGGCTGTAGCATTACCATTTAGGATATCTATTAAATTTTCTTCGCATTTTATAGAAATCTATTTTAAGAAATTACAGAGTAATGCAATCGATTCTGAATATACAATCGATCGAAAAGACAAGAATCTACAAAAAATGCAGAGATTTGGAATGCGAAACCTCGCCTCTGAACGATCCCCTTTGGGGTAAATTCCAAATAAGAATTGCGTTAACAAGAGACTAATCATATAGACATTAACAAAGTCAAGTAATGATGGCTATTGTAACTGATTTTAAAGATTTCCGAATACATTTAATTACAGAAGTAATGTACAGAACGCCGAGGATAAGTCATTTCCAAATAGAAAAATAATATGCCTCCAATACGAAGCTTAACATATTTAAGAGTTTCCCCAACAATAAACTTAAAGATGTTTTCGCCAATTCTAGTATTGGAATATAAGTCATTTTCCTACATCATGCTCGACTATATATACCTCCTTAATGGACCTTTAACAAAAAAAAACAAATGGGTTTTAACCCTCAGATATCCGACACAGGAAATCGGAGCATGAGTAATGTTACTTGTAACAACATAAAGCTATGAACATAATCATGACCTCCAGAATTTGAATTAAGAAGGAAGTTGAGAACCTCATTTTGGAACCTGAGTACCTTTGTCATAATGAGCAGAGGTCGATACCTATGTCGTGAAGTGGGCATACCTGCATTCGGCCATCACAGAAAACATTAGTAAAGTACAGAGTAGAGCTTTAAATTATAGAATCAAAAGGGTAAATTGATAACTACAGCTATGTCAGAATAATTAACTTAGGGGTTGAAACACCATGCCCTCCAGTTGCCCTGCCTTTTTTTGTAATCAACCCTACCTAAGGGGGATTGGTTCCTGGAACTTCTGGTGGGTACCCTTGCAACAGGCAGAGTCCCACCATTAATACAGTGAATCCCATGTATATGGAATTTAAAAACTACTTTAAAAAATAAAATAGCTTTGCGAATTCAAGAGTTAAACCTTTTATTAAAAACCAGTTACGAACTAAAAATGAAGAACATAAGGAACGACATCATACACAAAGTCAATATAAATTCTCGTTAAAAGTACCCTAACTTAGTAAAGGATAAACCCCGGTAAACCACCACCTTACTACAAATATTATGCATCAGTCACAGAGGAGAAACAGAGACATTAAGAATCTGTCTTGATCCTAATTTTTTTCCTGGAGCCTTTACACGACGTAAGAATAAACCCTTCTATGCTACACTGAGTGACTCCCAAAAACAGTTACTAGTCACAGGGTAAAACAAAACAAAATAACCGGAAGAATCCCACGGGACACAAACAGTGGACGCAAAGTAGGACTTTAGGTTCACAGAGGTAAAGAGTAGTGACTCTCGGATACAGCCTCTTCTACAGTCGATATTAGAATAAAAAGGAGAAATGTGTAGACTCTGAAACTAACTACAGGAAGTAAAGTTTTTCTTTGTATAATCCAAACCGTGAACTCTCTGGTTTTGAACTTGAGATACGACAGTTCCCTTAGAAAACTTACCAGGTAGTCGGATGTTTTCGTCGACTTCACCAAGGTTGGCCACAGAGGCGATAGCATTTCCCTGTGGAAGAATGCATAATACAGAACCCTCTCCTTCGGAGTCACAAGGGCAGAAAAGAGACTACCAAAACCTAAGAGGGACGAGTACCACTCTTTACAGCACGGGAGGTACAATCCATGCGCTAGGGAAAAGTTGGCGCATCAGGATTGGGAAGAACAAGAGGAAGAGTCATCGGGACTAAGGTTTAGTAGGACCCTAATTAATTTCAGGACAGAGCCTTAACTCCTCCTGACAGGTACATCCACCTCCCTTAATGTTGAAGATACGAAATTAACAACAATAAAACCATGACTATTCAGTGAAACTAATCGGTCTCTAAACTTTTGTCATTGAAGTTATCCTTCCATTACACCAACAGGACGAGGAGGGTTAGTTAGTTTAGTTACGCAGAGATTGATTTGGAATTGGTCGGGGTTCAATTCATTATGGTGGAGATGAATTGTATCATAACTAAAATGAAACCATCAAAGAAAATGGATTGATAACCACTCATAAATCACCATTAATATCCTTAAGCCCACTCCTGGTACATATTACATTTAGGATTTGAATTCTGATTTTGACACAGCTAGGTAGGAGTACAAGCATTTAATATCAGGGTTATAAACTCATTCGCAAATTCCAAATAGCCTGATTCTCTTAAATAAGGGAACTTAAATTCAAATCCTAGTGTATGGGTGTATACGTGTAAGTAATAATATCTATATAGTAAGATATATGAGTTAGGAAAAATACTTGTATTCGATGGAACCTCTCTTAAGTGTTAAGTTAGTATGGCAAAGGTTACTCCAAGCCAAAACGAAAGTGTAAGTACCCATCATACGAGTTGACTAAATGAGGATAATTAGTAAATAATGTACCAAAGAAAAAAATAATATGATAAATTTGAGGTTCATTACAAGAGGCCACCAATATCCACATAGAATATGTGTAGGGCTTCAGATATCCCTATAATTGTAGAACCCACAATTACAAATAATTATAGAAGAACGTGTTGAACTAAAAATGGACAAGAGGAGAAAGTTGGAATAGGTGGGTGGCCACCAATAGCCAACTAGATCAATCCTCCCCCCTTAGGAAGCAATGGTCTCCATTGCATTGATTTCCCCCATAAGGTGAGGAAAATTCTATTGGATTTGGCCCTGGGTGAGCCACTTTCCTTGGTGTAGGAGTTTCCATGCATTGACAACCCGATAAATATGGAGCCTCTACTCGTGAGTTCCCTTGACATGTGTGTCTACTATCTGATCAGTGAATGCTTGTTCCATGCAGTCATGGTTGAGCTCCGTGGGTTTCATTTTTTCTGCGATATCTGCGGTTTCCAATAATGGTGGAAAATATGGTCGAGGGAGGTCCACATTGAACACTAGGTGTAGAACAAGGAAGGGTGGATTGTTGAGCTCAAAATAATTACTACCCACAACCTTGGTGATAGTTTAAGGCCCGTAGCGAAGTGGGAGGAGCTTCCAAAGGGGCCCTGTGAGACACTCATTTTGCAAATGTAACCATACTTTGTCGCCAACCTGAAACTAGTGTGGTACCCTATCTTGATCATGACGCTACTTGTACTTAGCATTGGATTTATAAAAAATATCTTGAACCTGTAGGCAGATGTATTGAATCCATTCAATGAATCTGGTGGCTTTGTCGATCGCAGAATGATCATGGGAAGAGTATTCATGTGTGGTGGTAAGAGGAAGTGCAACATCAATGGGTCCCAAGGGTTGGAATCCCAACCCCACCTGAAATGGGATATGGTCAGTGGAGCTATGGACATCCTTGTTGTAACTGTGTTGAACATATGGGAGACTCTTGTCCTATGTGTTGTGATTGTTTCGTCACTTGGGTGAGAAAAACAGTGACACTTGCATGCCTAGTTGGGCCTGCTAGACAAGACAAAAGTTCATGAGTGGGTTAAACAATCCAAACACATGTAATAAAAAAATAAAAAAAATAAAACAACTAAGAAAATGAAAACTAGAATGCATAAGAAACTTAGAACCATAAACAATCAACCAATGACCAAGATAATTCCACCAATGGATAACTATATTAGTTTACAAAAAACCATAGAGAAAAATGAGGACTTATGGGTCCCCTCTTCCTCCTTGGGAAGGCTCTTGAGTTCCCTAATGGAGAGTTCTTCTTACAATGGAAGAAAAATGGAAAATGATGAAGAAAATCAATGCCTATTCCCTCAAGAGGTGAGTGGAATGGCCTATTGCAATGATGCCTGAATACTCCAAGGATAAAACAGGATTCTCAAGGGAGAATTGAGACAATATAATAATACTATGAAGATCTTGGTTTCTTAGTGCACCCATGGCTTCCATTTATAGAATTTCTTCAAGGAAAAATATGATTGGTTCTTGTTGTGAACAAGTGGCCTTTTAGTGCACCCTTTGGTCCTTGACCATCCCCCCATTCAGATTTCACTCAAATATGGAGGTCAAATAAGGTTGGGAGTTGGTCCATAAGTGGTTGGGGGTGGCGACAAGAACCATAAATGTGTCATTCACAGAAGTGCACATCCTTTCTCGTACACAATCATGCATTTGGTGCATTGTGCGTTCTGAGGGCTTTGTTGGCCCATGCATTATGTGCACGCTTCCTTTGGTGACTGTGCACATGTCAATTTTTCCCAATTGTATAGTTTTTTCTTTTGAAAATGAATTTTAGTGTTGCAGGTGAACTAATTGTTGTTGGCATTGTTGTATTTCTGTAACCATTTGCATGCAATGTTGCAGACGAAATATCGGTGATAATAGATGCCCCCTGATGTGTGAGGTTAGGAGCATACGTGTTGGAGTTACTTCACACACACCTAGGATTTATTTTTCCTAAGGTTTTTCTTTTTTAATTAGTCATAATTAGTCATTATCCAGTCTCCTATATTTTAGGAGAGAATATTCCACCTGGAGAATATTCTCTTTCAGTTCACACTTCAGTTTGACTAGTTGAGT
>SNQJ01S0073255.1:62087-76849 GCA_010110895.2 Picea sitchensis | reverse complement strand
TGTCGAATCCATTTGTCCCAACCCTTTAGCCTTTCCTCAAGCCTAAGGAGAATTAACGCAAAGCAATTGGAGGACAAAGAAGAGGAGGAGCCCAAGATCAGGATCAAGGAACGGTGGCCGGTCTCGACATTGATTGTAAGTTGATTCATTTTGAAAATAATAAAAGAATACTTTTCCCATCCCAATGCATGAGTTATCTATGATTTGTTTAATTTATGCTTAATTTCTAACCCTCAAGTAGAAAAGTAGAATGCATGTGTAGTGGTTTGTCTTGATTGTAGGATTGTCTTTGGAAGGAGCAGCGCAAGTAAGCGGGCAAAGCGCAACAGAGGATCTACACCAAAAATCAGTAAAAAGGTTAGTAGTTCCTTTCCATGCATGTATGTGAAAGAGGGGTTTTAAGTTTTGGGTGGTAGGTTAAAAGTGATTTCTTTACGGTCATAATTTGCATGCAAGTCTGACCCTAGTTTGCTAGTCCGTAGGGTATTTTTCCCAACAACAGATGGAGGGCTAATGATATTGTAGAGGTGCAGTCAATAGAACCGAGATGAGATAACCTGGGAGCCCACTAGGAAAGCTAACAATATGATGAGAGCAAGTATGTGGCTTATTCTTGGAAGTGCATAAGACTATCAGGACTCCCATCCCTAGGGGGTGAAAGAAGCATGAGTGTCAAGTTTCCAAGGGGAACTATGAATGGGACAACCCATGTGGGGGAGAGTGCTATCGGGTGATAGTACGAAATGAAGCAGAGGTGATGGTACTACAGAGCCAAATGTAAGGACCCTAAAGGTGAACGTTGAAGGGTGTGACTAGGAGATGCAATTTATTTTTAGAGGGAATAATTATATGTCAGTGTCGAACATATACATGAAAGGGTCGCGTCATTTGTGGTGACCAAGTACCTGCACACATAAAAACCAAATACCTGACGTGAACCATATATGATGATAAAGAACATATAACAACTATCTAATAATTTTGAACATAAGCATGCGTACCTAGACATGATGTAAGAAAAATGCTCCCCCGGGGAAAAGTTCAGATGATGACCCGGGGAATGTGACTGTGTATATGGCAGGACCATGATCCTGTGGCTAAGAATGGATCAAGAAACATAGGCTTTGGGCTCCTGTAAATGAGTGTGGAAGTTTGGAAAAGGGGACTCTATATGGTTGGTGGGCCCATAATGCCACCTCATTTGTACCCTTCGCTATAGTGATTTCACGAGAGAATGTGACTGTGTATATGGAGGGACCATGATCCTGTGGCTAATAATGGATCAGGAAACATAGGCTTTGTGCTCCTGCAAATGAGTGTAAAAGTTTGGAAAAGGGGACTATATATGGTTGGTGGGCCCATAATGCCACCTCATTTGTACCCTTCGCTATAGTGATTTCACGAGAGAATTTGGAGGAGATTTGGAGATTACAGGAGATTGCGTCAACTGATCCAAGAGTTGTGAGATTTAGGTTAATACAGGGCATGATGGCACACTTGAAATAAACCAAATGTCCAGACACTGTGGGTGATAAACTATGGTAGGGGGAAATATTTCCTATGGGAAATGAACCAGAGAATTGGGAGGATTTGGGGGAATATCCTCAGATAGTCGATCTATGAACCATTGAGAGGTGGGAAGTGACTCAGGTTCACGGGAGGTGATGTTGAAAATATCTAGAGAGGGCAGGACCAGTGATGAAGTGGTTGGAAGTGGTTGAATAGGGGTTGAATGACGACCTTGGTATGCCACAATCAAAGGACATCGGTATGTGAAGTGAGAAAGTGAGTCACGGAGAGCGCAAGGGAATCTCATCTTCTTGGGTACTAAGGAAGAGATATAATTAATGTCAGTGACGTGAGAACCAAAAAGTGGTGGTAGAGAGGGCTCTTGCTGAAAGGTTTGGCGTACTACAACTAGCTTCTGGAAAAACTAAGGTAGAGTTGGGAAATGATGAGTGTAGTTGCCATATTCTGAACATATGGCACAAGCAAATTTGGTTCAAAACCTCTTACTTCCTATAGTGGTGGATGCAGTAGTGGCACTAGACATTCTTGGTGAAGCTACGAGCGATGTGGTTTCTCGAGGGAGTTGGATCAGATTGCGTAACTTGGGAAGAGTAGGACATATATTAGTGGTGTGTCCCTCTCTTTCACATAGTGTGAAAGGAGGTTAAACTTAGGGAGGAAGTGGATATGTGGTCTCTTTATTATTACATCTTCCCCCAACAGTGGCAATGGTGCTGACAATTTCTGGTGAGGGTGGTGCGACTATAGCCTATACTGGAATCTACGTCGGGATTCCCTCTGGATGAGGAGGGAGATATGGTTGAGGAACCATGACGGGTGGGTGTAGATACTATACATGGATGGAAAGAACCATGTTGGGAAGGGTGAGAATTATGGCTACTTGAAATGCTTGAACTCTAGGTGGGGGGTATAAGAAGGGAATTTGAGTAATTCCTTGAGGGATTGTCTCCCAAATCAGGATTTTCCCCTGGAGGGGAGGGAAATTAGGGATACGTGGTGAATTAGGGTTCTCAAGGAATTCCTTAGGTAATATTTCTTAAACTGGTGGAACGTCGAGGTGTGGAGAGGCCTCAATGAGAGGAATGGTGTCTCCAGTGTTGGTTCTGTTAGAATATACGACACACACTTGTGTTGAAGGGTGTATGAGAGGTGGTGCTCCATGGTATTCCCCCAGCAAGGATGTGTCTTTGAAAATTCTGGGGCCCATGTCAATGAGCAAATAATAATTTGAGCTAGTGAGGACAAGAGGTAAAACATTATCAATATTGGCGTAGTGATTATGCTCATAATGTGTAATTTGGTTGATGGTGACGATTTCCCATTGTGGGAGAACATCATTGTTAGAAAAATAGAAGAGGATACTACCTTCATAGTGTACATGTAGCTATGTCCAAAAAATATATTGTAATCGAGCAGGGTGTCAATAACCTCAATGTCGATAAGGATGGTTTTTCTCCTGAGTTTGACGGGGACATTTTGGAAGAGCCCTTCGGGGGAGGATGGTTGACCATAATAGGCTCTCAAGGTGATTTTGGATGGTACTATATCATGGGAGCCAAGTTTATGCCATACATTTTTGGACATTATGCATGTGGATGCACCTTCATCGATGATACACCGATGAGCCATGATGTTCTGAATCTTTACTGGTATCTAGAAAGCTACCAGACCAGGGACGTGTGGTTCTCCGCTATCTAGATCAAATGTGATGAGTCTAGTATCAACTGGGTTGACTGCCCCTAAGGAAAAAAGTAAGGATTTGTGTTGAGTTGGACAGGTTTGGAGGACCTCCAATATAGACATGGCTGCAGGAGATTGTGCGAAGTCATCGACAAGACTGTAATTGTGTGTTGCCCTAGCCTGAGGGTTATTGACATTCTGTCGTAATGTAATGCGATGTATACGAATGGTAGGTTCAGTATTAGGGCATGGAATCATTAAGTGTTGTCTAGTTGTCGCTAGAGCCTCTTCCGAGGTGGTTGGAGTAGATTCAGGGGGTGTGCCGTATTGATGACTGCGCATTTGTAGAATAATATCTTCTTCGCTAGTGAGGATGATATTGCAATCCGCCAAATTTCCAGGGTGGATGGGCCTTGGGTTTTGATACTTACGCAATTGTGGTGGCACAGGGTGTACCTCATGTTGGGTATTCATCACACCTTGGTGTAGAATAGGGTTTTGCAATACGTCCGAGGGTGGTTGTTGCAAGTACTTTTGTGGGGCCTCCTGAGGGGCAGGTGGCACTAGAGGACGTGGTGCGTTCATGGATTCTTTCATTCATTTGAAGTCATCAATTTGGGGGCAATGGTGAGTATAATTTCCATACTCATCGCAAAGAGCACAAGGAAAGTTCGTCCTAAGGTTGTTGTTGTTTGTCTTCCCTTGTTGTTTGTTGTTATTGTCCCTTTAAGGGTTCTGGTTTCCTTGATTCTAATTTCCCCCAACAGGATGGTTTTTTTGGGGGTTGTTTCTGCCTGGTCTCGGGTTATTATTGTTTCAGTTTTTTCCCTAGTATGGTCGTCAATCTGTTGTGTCCATTTCGTCACTTGGGTGAGAAAAATAATGACACTTTCATGCCTAGTTGGTCCTACTAGACAAGACAGAAGTTCATGAGTGGGTTAAACAAGCTAAACACATGTAATAAACAAATAAGAAAACTAAAATAAATAAGAAAATGAAAACTAGAATGCATAAGAAACTTAGAACCATAAACAATCAACTAGTGATGAAGATAATACCACCAATGGATAACTATATTAGTTGGAAAAACATCGTAGAGAAAAATGAGGACTTATGGGTCCCCTCTTCCTCCTTGGGAGGGCTCTTGAGTTCCATAATGGAGAGCTCTTCTTACAATGGAAGAAAAATGACAAGTGGTGAAGAAAATAAATGCCTATTCCCTCAAGAGGTGAGTGGAATGGCCTATTTAAATGATGCTTGAATACTCCAAGGGGAAAAGAGGATTCTCAAGGGATAATTGAGGCAGCATAACAATACTATGAATATCTTGGTTTCTTAGTGCACCCATGCCTTCCATTTATAACATTTCTTCAAGGAAAAATATAATTGGTTCTTGGTGTGAACAAGGGGATTTTTAGGGCACCCTTTGGTCCTTGGCTAGCCCCCCATTCGGATTTCGCTCATATATGGAGGTCATATCTGGTTGGAAGCTAGTTCATAAGTGGTTGGGGGGGAGAAAAGAATCATAAATGCATTGTCTACATGAGTGCACATATTTTATCGTACATAATCGTGCATTTGGCACATTGTATGCTCTGAGGGCTTTGTTGGCCCACACATTGTGCGTGCGCTTCCATTAGTGACTTTTCGCATGTCAATTTTTTCCCAATTGTATAGTTTTTTCCTTTTGAAAATGCATTTTAGTGTTGCGAACGAAATTTTAGTGATAACACCATGTACATGGATGCTTAGAGTTGTACATGCGTAGGATGTGCAAAAGCATCTGATTGGCGACCTATGTTTGGCCTTCTGTTTGGGGCTGGAAAGTAGTGGATTTGGTGAGCTTGGTGTCCAATAGTTATTAGAGACTCGACCAAAATGTGTTGAGGAACCTATTGTCTTGGTTGGAGATGATGGTTTGTGGTATCCCAAAGTGGACCCACACACATTCGAAGAAGATATTGGTGGTATATTCCAATGTGATATTCTTCTTACAGGCTGTGAGGATGTCCATCTTCGAAAACTGATCAATAACCACAAATACACACTCATTTTCTTTCCTGGTGGATGGAAGGACAAACATGTAATTCATTGATATGGATTCCCAGGGCTTATCGGGAGTAGAAAGAAGGGTTTATAAGCCTTTCTTCTTAATGGTTGGCTTGTAAATGACACAGGCAGTGCAATATCTGATATACTTGTTGATGTCCTATCGAATTTTTGGCCAATAAAAATGTTTCTAAAGAATGGCCACAATTTTCTCCACGCAAAAATGTCCTGCCATACGATTGTAGTGGGATTCCCAAATCATCTTTGCATGCTCGCTTGTAGGAACACAGATATGTCCTAGGTGGAATAAAATTATGTCATGAATGTGAAAATCAGTGACAGTTTCACCTGTACTCAAGAGTCGATAGGTGGTGGTGAAGTTTGTATCTTGCTGATAAAGTTGGGGCCACTCAGATGCTTCATTTCCACAAGAATGGAGCACAGTGGTGAGTGCAGCCACAGGAGGTCGACTAAGGCAGTCATCGACATGATTTGAGATACCTGTCTTATAATTTATGTTGAGATGGAACTACTGCAGGTAGGTAGACTACTTCTGATGGTGGTCGTTCTGTAGTATACCTAGGGAGGTAATATTGTTAAGTACCTGAATATATCTGAAGAGAAATCTCAAAATAAACCCACAATATCAACAAGAATAAACCAAAGCATTCACCATAACATGAAAAAAATATGTAGACAAAACCCTTGAGGTAGGGTAACACCATATATTAATCCTTGAGGAAGGCTAACACTCCTCAATCAATGCTTGATACATTCACAATATTCTTCACTATGTTTCATTACATTGCTTACACTTCTTTATATAGCTCTCTCTATCTCCTAGGAACCTTCTAGAGAGTCTTCTTACATTTATTACATCTAACTACCATAGTGGGACTTTATTAATATAGTGTACCTAGTCCACCTTACATTGAATGACCACATTCTCATATATGTCAATGTAAGGTGCCAAAGAAAGGGAGAATGTTTTTTCTCTTTTTGCAGATTTTTTCTAGGAAAAAAAAAGAGGGCGATGCACTTCAGGTTCCGATCTAAAACTTTCTATGTAGAATTTGGCCCAAAAAAATGGATATTTCAATTCCTCTTGGAAAAATACTCAATTTCAAAAAACAAACAATTGAAACGGAGTCCGGGAAGTAAAGTTATGAACATTTTAAATTCAGCAGTTTTTCGGGGTTTTTCCATAAAAAGCCACGATTTTCTGCAGTAAGTTATTTTTAAATTTAGTTTTTGTTGAAGATTTATTCCAAGCATGCTATTTTTTATTTGAAGATATGATGGCCCTAATATCGAAGAATTTATACAATCTCACAATTCATTGTGGAAAGGGAAGTGGAAATCTTTTGTAGACTGGGGTTTCAAAGATGATGCTCTCATATGGTGGCAATCATTTCACCATTCTGAGTGGATGTCACTTTCTTGGGAAGCACTTGAATTTTTTTTTTAGAAAAGTGGTATCATACAAAGAGTAAGGACAAAGACATCACCACAAATTTATTTTCATATGGAAAATCTGTATTACAGGTCTATGGCTATATTCACAAAGAAAATGTCATTGTGTCTATTAACCCTAGTTGCCAACAAAATTTTATCAATATTCAGTTGGTTAATAGATTGTAAGTTCCTACAAATAATATTCATCGCACACACGTTGAGGGTGAAAATGTTAAAATTTTTAAATATTTGAAGCTCAGTATGGATAAATATGTGTTGCATTCATATTTTTGTGCTATGGATATGGATGAAGTGGATATTGTTTTGGGATATCCTTGGATAAAATTAGTGGGTACCATTAATATTAATGTGAAAAATAAGTTTTTGAAGTTATGGTACAAAAAAAAGAAAATCACATTGTAGGATGTGTCTCTTAGTAATAAATATTGGCCCATGGAGGCTAGCAAAGAAGCTATTGCCGAATTTGAAGCTGAATAAGAGGCAGAGTCTACAAAAGGAAATGACGAAAAACTACATGAAGGACATAATCAGGAAGTTAAGGAGGTCATTGACTCAAAGGCACAAAGTGTTGTAGATTTGAAGAAAAAAGAACAGATTCCTTCAGTTGTTGTATATCGCCATCCACATCATATAGAGAAAAAACAATCATCAAGGAAAGGGCGTGTGCATCAACACATTTATGCACCAACAGGGAACCAAAAAGTAAACCGATCAACAGGTGCTTGGAGGCCTACTAGCACTACAAGAAGACATCAAGCTAGAGAACTAATCACATGGAAACACCTACATAATGTGGATCAATATCAGGGTGGCAAGGAAGCAGATGGAGATCATGTTCAACTTCCATTGTGATGGATGAATGGTCATACTTGCTACCATTTGGCTACATTTCTTAGCCGGTCATATTGTATGGTTTCTTATCATGTTTTGATGATGAAACATGTAAAGGGGGATGGAATGTAGTATACCTAAGGACATATTATGGGGTATCTAGAGAGGTACCCAATGGGAATGTGGTTATATATTATTAGTGGAATTCATTTAATATATGAGAATGTGT
The DNA here is from genome assembly GCA_010110895.2 of Picea sitchensis. Taxonomy (NCBI): domain Eukaryota; kingdom Viridiplantae; phylum Streptophyta; class Pinopsida; order Pinales; family Pinaceae; genus Picea; species Picea sitchensis. Next base: position 69,054 of record SNQJ01S0073255.1, on the reverse strand, counting down.
TCATTCAATATAAGTTGGACTAGGTCCACTATATTAATAAAGGCCCACTATGGTAGTTAGATGTAATAAATGTAAGAAGGCTCTCTAGAAGGTTCCTAGGTGATAGAGAGAGCTATATAAAGAAGTGTAAGCAATGTAATGAAACATAGTGAAGAATACTGTGAATGTATCAAACATTTTTTGAGGAGTGTTATTCTTCCTTAAGGATTAATATATGGTATTACTCTACCTCAAGGGTTTCTCTATTTCTTTTGATCAATATTTGGTGAATGGTTTGGATTATTCTTGTTGATATTGTGGGTTTATTTTGAGATTTATCTCCAGATCTATTCAGGAACTTAACACATTCTACAATTTTCCATGTGTCAGTATGAACTGTAGAGGCTTGTGATCAGTGTGTATGATCGTCTCCTTTCCTAGAATGTAATATTTCCATTGATGACAAGATTGTACAATGGAATACATTTCCTTTTCATAGGTGGGGTATTTACGGACAATATCTTAGAGTGTCTCACTATGGTATGCCATCAGATGACCGTGTTGAGTGAGAATTGTTCCTACAACATAGTCAGATGCAACAGTCTCAATATCGAATGGTTGTTGTAGATCGGGCAAGGAGAGTATTGGAGTTGAGCACATGTGATTCTTCAGATCATCGGATGCTCATTATTGTTCCTTCCCCCACAATAAATTGGCCCTACCACAACCCTTGGTCACCTAGCTGAGGGCCCATGCAATATGGGAGAATCCCAACACGAACCGTCGATAGAAGTTGGCTAGTCCCAAGAAGCTCAGAAGATCGATCTGTGTGGTCACGGTTGGCCAATCACGAATGACTTGGATATTAGATGGATCAACATGTACCCCATGCTCATCAACAATGTATCCCAAGTATCGGACCCTATTCATGCCAAAATATCATTTTTTCAAGTTGGCATATAGCTTGTGTTGTCGCAGAGTGCTCAAAACATGTTGAATATGTTGCATGTGCTCGTCCCACATTCTAATGAAGATGAGGATGTCATCCAAATATACCACCACAAAGGAGTTGGTGAAGGGTCTCAATACATCATCCATCAACCTTATGAATGTGGCTGGTGCATTTGTTAATCCAAAGGGAATGACTAGCCATTCGAAGAGACCTTCCTTAGACTTGAAGGATGTCTTCCATACATCAGTTGGTTCGATGGGAACCTGGTGGTAGCCAGACTTTAGGTCAATATTGTTGAAGAAATTTTACCCCTTTAGTTGGTCAAGAAGGTCATCAATCCTATGAATGGGGTACCAGTTCCTGACTATGATTTTGTTTGAGGATCTGTAATCAATCCATGGTCGTCAATTCTCGCCCTTCTTTCGCACCGGTATAATTGGGCTTCCACAAGGGGAGGAGTTGGGTCTGATGTGCCCATTTTGGATAATCTCTTAGATCTGACATCTAATTTCGTCATTTTCCATCAGCGAGCGATGATAGGCTAGTCAATTAGGTAGAGGTGTGTCGGGGGTTAGATCAATTGGATGCTTTACTTGGCAGTGTGTCGGTACCCCTGTAGGTGAGGAGAATATGTCTCTATATTCTTGCACGATCCCCTCCACTTGCTTCTGATACAAAGAGAGGCTTTGTGTAGAGGCCATAGATGTGGCAGATACCTTATGCTTACTGGGAGCACATATCACAAAGAAGATGAACTTCTCAGTCTGTGAAATGACCTTACTTAATTTCTTAGCAGAGATTAAAGAACCAGAAGTAGGCGACGCTACCTCTGGTATCCCATACAATTGTCTACCCAAAGTAATAATAACACTGTGGGGTCTAGACTCATACACAACATGATGCTTCCACAAATATGGTTGTCCTAAAAGAACATCACAAATTTCAAGGGAAGCAATATCACACAGTACCTCATCTTTGAAAGGCTTGATGTCGTAGGGCAGACGACACTATTGGTTGACACGAAGATCTCTTCCTTGGCGAAGCCAACCGATGGTGTAGGGATGCAGGTGCGGTGTCATTGGAAAGTCCAGCCTCTTGATGACCTCTTCTGAAATCAGGTTCTTCTAACTACTTATATCGACAATGAAATAAAGCGGAGCTCCCTTTACCCACATCTATGAGTGAAAGAGGAATTCCCCTTCCTCTGGTTCTTCTAGTTCACTTGGTCAGAATTTAGTGGTAGTATCAGTGGCATTGGGTTCAACATCAATAATCCGCTTCCCTCCTTCAGTATTTAATTCGGAATCAAAATCATCCTCTAACTCAGAAGCCTTTAGTTTGGCCATGTGTGACTGCTTGGAGCGACATTCTTTGGTGTTGTGCCAAGGGATTTTATGGTACTCACACCATTTTCCAGTGTCCTTCTTCGTCTTCTCATTTCCCTTCTTGTGTTGCGGCTTGGGTTGGTTGTCCTAAGGGAGACTATATCGAATTGGTCCCTTGATGAGTGGGTTGGGGCCGCCTTTTCCCCACTTCAGCTCTGAGGGGTTTGCAGATCCAAACTCTTGTCGTTTCTGCTTAAATTTATGCTCAAGATTGACATCATATCTATAAGTCGTTCCCAATTAGGTGATGTCCAGAAACTCCATTTTTGTTTGAATTTGTCTATGCAAACAACCATGGTATTTGAGCACTAGATGATGCTCATAGTCTTTGATATCCAATTTGGTGCGCAGGGTATCGAAAATATTGGTGAAATTTGGTATTGTCTGGTCCTTTTCTTGACGTAGTGTGGTCCATCTGGTATATTGTTCCTCGTAGATTCCAACAGGGTAGTACTATTCTTTAATGGAAACCCGGAAGGAATCCCATGTAGGGCCACCAAAAACATTGCAGATTTTTCTATGTCCCTTTTCTCAGAGTAAGTATCCCACCAATCTTTAACATGGGGAACGACCTTGAGGAGTGCAAAAGTGATATTTTCCCTATTGAAAAAATTTTGGACCGAAAAATACCATTCAAGCAGATTCAACCATTTATCTACAACATCTGCATCTATCAATCCTTCAAATAATGGAATATCAAAATTTACTTGTACCTTGAAGGGGGTTGCATGGTCGCTTGATGAAGATGCTTCTCCTTTAGGAAACCGTCGAAGGATCTATGTAAAGTTGTCCATCATTTCGTTCCTTTGTTGCATGAGGGATTCCTCGAGCAACATTTTAATAGGATCTACTACTCCATCATATTTATTTTCATCCCCCATGGGTTTTTTTTGGGCTCAGTGCGATCGATATTGCAATGGATCGATTAGTTCGATTCCCATATTCTTGTACCCAGATCTTGTTGGGGGCATGCACAAAGAAAAATAAATGAAGAGCCTACCGCTATGATACCACTTATCTGAATTTAGGAGTGGAACGAACTTATTAACAAACTGAATACAATAAAGACAGACATATCAATAATAACACAGATATCCATTGAATAATGAAATAGGATGAAACTGTAAAACTGCAGAACTAAAACACTTGCTTGAATGGTGGTAGCTATCTCTGAGAAGCGATGTGGCTGCTACACGCATCTGTCTGAGAAAAATCAATTACAATGAGGCTCTAGAAGCCTTTTTTATATTACTCATGAATTCCAAAACCCTAGACATCCAAAAACCTAACCCTAGGAGGTGAAACGACAAAATTCGTGTGGGCCCCTATGGGTAAGTTGGTACCTCAACTTCCCAGGGTCATAAATTTTGCATACGAACTTCGTTTTAGGTGTGTGATAGACCGTTGGAAAGGTATTTCAGAGAGAGATACAAATTACATTGTCAAACTTTGAGTTTGTCTACAATTTGACTGTGGCAACCCAAAAAAACATTGTTTAGGGATCCAAAACGACCTTGGAAGTACAACAAGATGTGATGATATGAAAACATACAAAATAAGCTAGTTGGATTAGCTGAGAGGCCACCAATATCCACTTGGAAGATGTGTAGGGATTCAGATAGCCCCAAAAGTGTATAACCCACTATTACAAAGAAGTACAAAAGAATAGGCTAAACTGAAAATGGACAAGAGGAGGCAATTGGAATAGGTGGGTGGCCACCAATAGCCAACTAGATCAGAGAAGGAGGGAGGGAGGGAGAGAAGGCGAGAGAGGGGGAGAGAGAGTGAGAGGGGAATAGTGATATGGAGAGAGAGAGAGAGGGAGGTGTTAGAATATTGTTCTATTTTAACCATAGACAATAATACACCATTATCACCCAACAATAGGCACGCAACCACCCCCATGCACCGTAACCTTTGAAAGAAATAATTATTCCAGGAAGCCACACCAAAACCAACATATCACCAATAGAGTGCACCTTCTCCAAGGGTGGCGCTCAAGAGAAAGTGCCAGAAATACTGAACAAGAGAAAATCGTACAACTGCAGTTGTTGCTAATCCTCCTCCAAACCTGCGCATTGTTTCTGGTTTCTTCAGTGAGAGTGAGTGAGTGGAAAAATGAGCCAAGTCGTCCTCTATTTATAGTTTTTCTAGTCACTAGTTTTTTCCTACTTGTCTTCCTAGAGGATAGTATCTTAATATTATATATTCCACTTAGCCAACATGTCTTCTAGGGTTTTCACATACCTTTTTAGGGTTTCTCTTGCTTCCAGAATATTCTATTCTAGTCAAAGGTTACATATGGAGGTTAATACCTCCCGCAGATACCAAAACATCGACACTCCCTCTTAAATAGGGAGGTATTTAACCATGATGTTCCCTTATGGAATTCATAGCCTTTCTAATTATGCCATGATCCTCTTATCATGGTTACGCATACCATGCTAATGGTAGTATCATTACGTCACACATGGCTACGCCCATGTGGACCTGTCAATATCATCTAGGGGCCACAACCCGCTAGAGAATGCTAAGCTGCACGTTGTGTGTGTGTCACCATCATATTCATGGGCTACATCCACATGACATTCTCACCCATGGCTACACCCATTTCGTGTGTATCATCATTACCATCAACATCATCTGGTAGCAATATGGCATCAAAACATATCATCATACTTTCTGTTAGTATTTTTTTGTCATAGACAATATCACAATATCCATGAGCCTCATTTAGCTATATTGATGAAACATCTCGACCACCATGTGTCTAGCACCTTATGTAATTCTTGTCCAATTATAAGAATCATGACCTAATCGGAGCCACATTCACCTCATAGTTAATCCTTTAGGATCACTCTGTGAATACATTTAGCTCAATTTCTATCAGACATGTGTGTCTAGCTCTTCAGTTCGTTATTGTCCCATGATAAGAATTATGGCCACATTGGAGCCACAAAAACCTCATGGTGATCCTTTCATAGGATCACTCTGTGAATGCATTTAGCTCTATGTTATCGAACACGTGGAATTGCACCTAAAGAACCTCAAATATTTAGTCCGTGAAAGAGTACGTCGGGGCACATCTACTCCAGATGTATATCTTCCCTTATCTACATCCCAGATCCTATGGAGATACAGTCGGACCGATGCTTATCAGGGATACTCACCTACTCTTGAGAGTTTCAAGTCCTGATGAAATTCACACATAGGAGATCTAGCAGCAACTCGAATATTTAGTCTGTTAAACACTACATATGGGCCTATTCCCACATGATCAAGTTCATCTAATCAATCTTGGAATATTGACACGATGTTGCAATCATCAATACTCCTCGAGGGAAACATTTTCATTCTTGCCAAGATTGTCCCAGATAGAGGCTTAGTGAAAATGTTAGCTATATGTTCATCTATGGATACGTGATGGAGTTGTTAATATTATGGTAGCTGTGGGGGGTATTTACCTCCACGTGTAAACATGACGAGAATAGAATACTTCAGAAAGAAAGAAGAAACCCTAATGAGTTGGCTAATAACCCTAGAAGACATGTCGGCTCAAGAGGATAATTTATATTAGGTTATTAGCCTCTAAGAGAAGAAGTCGACCAGAAGAATTAATATATACTAAATAGACAGATACCCAGAATGAGAAGTCGGCTCAGGATGTTAGCCATAATTAGTATAAATACAAGAGGCAAGTTCTCATTCTGGCAAGCAGTCTTAGAATTGCAGAGCAACAACTTTTGTGCACTATAGTGCCCAGTCTTGTGCGCAGGTTTGAGGAGAGCTACCATTGCAGGTGTTGCAGCTAGCAGACCACGTTTGGCTTGAACTATCTCAAGGTTAGGGTTTGGACTATCTGATCATCTCTTGTTGATGCGCTATCCTTGGGGAAAGGTGCGCTACCCTTTGTTTGGCTATCTAGCCTAGGGTTTTCTTCCGGAATGATTCTCTGCCAAGGTTAAGGTGCTTAGAGGGTGGCTTTGGCCTATGGTTGGGTGACAATAGTGATATTTTCAATGGTAAAATGAGCACATCCATTATATTCTAACAGGTTATGGGCCCACACCTCCTTCAGTCAGTCTAACCGCTGGAAGGAAACATAGTTGTAAGGATATTAAGCTTGTTGAAGAACTCCTGCTAGGGTTTCTAGCAGGAGCAGTCACCATAGCACTGCCACTAGGGTTACTAGCAGGTGCAATTGCAGAAACCCTAATCCTCTTGTTGAGGCACCTTAAATGAAGGGATTGACCTAATCTCTGGATAGATTAGTGCACCCTAGCCTAGTGCATCTCCTGGTACTCTCAAAAATCCAAGACGTGAAGTTTGAGCTTTTGGTAAAATCTAGGGTTGACCAAGTCAAAGTAGCCATGACTTACTCTATGAAGTCAGAGAAAATGTTAGATGGAGCTTCTAACTTCAGAGTGTGGAATACAAGGATTGATCTCATCCTTGCCAAGAATAAAGCTCTCAATATCATGAAAGGAAAGATCGTGAAACTAGAGTTTGAAGAAGGGAAAGAGAAGGAGTCGCAGAACGTTACAGCTATGGAGAAGTTAAAAGACAATGACATCAATGCCATGAGTATCATAGTGGATTCTATAAAAGGCCACTTGATACCCTACATCTCCCATCTTGACTCATCGAAGAA
>SNQJ01S0073255.1:43967-58566 GCA_010110895.2 Picea sitchensis | reverse complement strand
AAGAAACCCTAATGAGTTGGCTAATAACCCTAGAAGACATGTCAGCTCAAGAGGATAATTTATATTAGGTTATTAGCCTCCAAGAGAAGAAGTCGGCCAGAAGAATTAATATATACTGAACAGACATATTCCCAGAATGAGAAGTCGACCTAGGCAGTTAGCCATAATTAGTATAAATACATGAGGCCAGTTCTCATTCTGGAAGGCAGTCTCATAATTGCAAAGCAACAACTTGTGTGCATTGCAGTGCCCAGTCTTGTGTGCAGGTTTGAGGAGAGCTTCCATTGCAGTTGCTGCAACTAGCAGATCACATTTGGCTTGAACTATCTCTTGTTTAGGGTTTGGACTATCTGATCATCTCTTGTTGATGCGTTATCCTTGGGGAAAGGTTCTCTACCCTTTGTTTGGCTATCTAGCCTATGGTTTTCTTCTAGAATGATTCTCTATCAAGGTTAAGGTGCTCAGAGGGTGGCTTCGGCCTATGGTTGGGTGACAATAGTGATATTGTCAATGGTAAAACGAGCACATCCATTATATTCTAATAGGAGCTTCATTTATCCTTCCTTCACCATGTCTTTGATGAAGTCCTGCAATATCCTTCATCTCAAATTTTGAAGTCAACTCCCTTTAAGTGAGAGAATCCTGAAACCATGCTTCCATCTGCTGCATGTCCCTATGCATCTTTCAAAGTGTCACATAACCTTGCTTCTTCCTGATCACTGACTCCCTCTAAAGTATGACTCACTCTGAGTCCTTTTAAGTATTTATTTTCTATGGTAACCTTCTTGGAATACATAGGATAACCTGCCCAAAAAAAAAACAACAAGAGAAAAAGTATTTCCAATATAGTAGCATTACTAAGGTGTCCTGCTTGAGAACAAGAAGAAGAAATCTCTCCTAGAGTAGATGTTAGTTCATATTTCAATTGAGTAAAGTAAGAATTTATAGTAATAGTACATGCTACTAAGTATTTATTTGTTCATAGCATTAATACAATATAAAGCATTACAATTTATTCACTTAAAAGCAACAATAATGAAAGTATCAAACTTCATATGCAAACCTGGAGTCTGGCTATTGTTCCACTTGAGTTTCTTTTCTTGTGAAACATGTATTCTTTCCAACCCAGAGAGTGTGTTGTTGCTCTAAATGTATTGGATCTGAGATCCCTCTGGATCTACTATTACTAATTGGACAAAAGATCCCTTCTCCTGCAAACAACCTCAAGATAGTGATACAATTTAAACATATACAAGTACATAACTCCGACAGTAGTGGCACCATCCATCAACAGTGACAAGCAATGACGAACAATTTTTTTTTAATGTTCTCCAACTTGCAATCTGGAGGTAGTTGTATATCCTCTAGGGTAAGACGCACTAGGAAAACCAAAAATTAGTCCCAATACTTCACAAAAACTTTGATTGCAACTGGTACTGCAACTGGCACTACAACTAGCACTGCAACTGGTGCTGCAAATGGTACTGCAACTGGTCCTGTAAGTGACACGAAGAAACTGACACTGCAACTGCAATTATGATACACCAATCTTGACTGATATTTGTGGATGTACCTTCCAGTGGTTAGACTGTTCTGAAGGTGGTGTTGGCCCATAACATATTAGAATATTATGCTCGGTTAACCATAGACAGTGTTACACCATTGTCACTCAACCATAGGCATGTAGCCACCCCTGAGAACAATAACCTTTTGACAGAAAAAATGATTCTAAGAAGCCATACTAGAACCAACAAATCACCAAGAGAGCGCACCTCCTCCAAGGGTAGCACACAGGATAAAGTACCAGAAAGACTAAACAAGAGAAAACCATACAACTAGATTTGTTGCTACTGCTCCTCCAAACTTGCACATTGTTTCTGGTTTCCCGAGTGAGAGTGAGTGAGTGAACAAATGAGACAAGATGTCCTCTATTTATAGTGGTTCTAGTCACTAGTCTAAGCCGACTTGTCTTCCTGGAGGATAATATCTTAATATTATATATTCTACTAAGTCGACATGTCTTCTAGGGTTTTCACACATCTATTTAGGGCTTCTCTTTCTTCCATAATATTATATTCTAGTCAAAGGTTACATATGGAGGTTAATACCTCCCACAACTACTAAACATCAACATGAGAAAGGGAGAGAGAGTGGGGGAGAGTAAGGGATGGAGAGAGAGGAAAAAAAGAAGGAAGGGAGAGAGGTCAAAAGGGGGGGAGAGATCAAGATGAGAGAGAGAGAGAGAGAGAGAGAGAGGTAATGAGAGAAGGTGGGGAGAAAGGGGAAGGAGGACAGAGAAAGACAAAGGGAAGGAAGGAAAAAGGGAGGGAGAGAGAGTGTGGCACTGGGGTGTGAGTTAGGGAAATATATAGAGAGAAAGAGAGGAATGGAGAGATAGAGAGGTAAATAGAGAGATGGGGGAATAAGTGGGGAGAGACAAAAGGAAAGAGGGAGAGAAGGAACACGGGGTATACGGGGGAGAGAGAGAGAGGGAAAGGGGGAGATAGAAAGTGAGTGAGAAAGTGAGCAAGTGATTGAGAGGGAGAGAGAGAGAGGACAGAGAGGAGAATATAGAGGGAGGTAGGGGGAGAGGGAGAGAGAGAGAGGTTGGTAGGTAGAGAGAGAAAGGGAGANGGGGGCAGAGAGAGAGGGGGGAATATAAAAAAATTCATGTTAACAGGAATGTGCACGCATTCCTGTTTCTAAAAATATTGAAATAAAAATAAAGGGTGTGTTCTTTACACACATGTGCACGCTTTAGGAACATGTGTGCTTTCTTAAATCGTGTCTGTTATTTTTATTTCATTTTTTTTAAGGAACATACACATGTTATTATACATGCGTTCTTGGGAACACGCCTATGTGGTTTGATGAGTGTCAAATCATGAACTCTCACCATGAACATGTGCACATAAGTTTCTTTCTCACCCCATTATCGTCCACCAACTTAGTGCACTCACCCTTAAGTTTTACAATTTCTAGCTTATATTATAAACACTAACTTTGAATCTTTAAATTTGACGATTTCTAACTTATATCATAAACACTAACTATAAATCTATTTTTTCTTGAACAACTTTTACTTATAATTTAAATATTATATTATGTTTTTAAAATCCATTAAAATATATCCAACATCAATGAAGAAGAGCATTTTTTCTTAAGTAACTTTTACTTATAATTTAAATATTAAATTATGTTTTTAAAATCCATTAAAATATATCCAACATCAATGAAGAGCCTAGGATAACATTTAATTTTAAAATTTCAAGTTTATGAAATTTTTTTGTTTGTTCTATTTGGTTTGGAATTTCATTTAAAGTTATAAGTGGAATATCTAAAAGTTGATTTTTTTTTACATTTCTTCTCAATATAGTAATAAATTTTATGACTAATGAATTTTTTGTTTGGAAAATGTGATTATAATTTAAATCATAATCAATTTCTAAGTACTTCTAAGATTCCACTTGATTATATGAAATAGGAATCAATGTCCAATTACTTGAAACAATTTTCACTTGATTAATAATTTTTTTAAGAAAATGTGGTTATAATTTAAATCACAATCAATGTCTAAGTATTTATAAGATTCCACTTGATTATATGAAATATGAAGATAAATTACTTTCTTAAATTTACTTATCATAATATTAATTTAATATTATAATATGTTAAATTCATTTTTTAAAAATTGGAAAATGTTTATAGTTTTAACTTTTTAACTTATGAAAATTATATTGATTTAGTCTAATTTTGTTTTTAATTTTGAAGTATAGAAATAAAATTTCAAATAATTTTTTAGGTCCAATAAATCAAATTTTATCTTAGTAAAGATGAACTATTATTATCTTTTTTTCTTATAAATATTGATTTTTTTTATAAACATTGCTAAATTTTTATTAATGTAAATACTAAACATATTTTTATTAAGATAAATACTAAGGATGAGCAAAAATATATATATATATATATATATTTGCTTAACATATATATATATTAAATTAATATCCATAAATTATAAGAAATTACACAGCATCTTTTGTATATATATAACTTTTAACAAGAAAGCTGATCAGATGTCCAAGGAAGCTTTACATTGGAATGAGGAGAGTTACAACCAGATAAAAACTATATGATCACAGGAGAAAATGATTGTCTGGATTTCTGTTGCTGCTTACTAATATAATTTAGTATTTTGTTTTTGATATGATATGATATGTAAAAAAGGTATTAACCTTCTGGGTGAAAGCAGTATTTTATGGTGGATCAGATGGTGGATCAGAATTGTATGATTGTAGATATAATGTGGAGGTTCAGAACTGTTTTGGATTTATGGACAGTACAGTCCTGCATAGGATGTATGAATTTTGGAGCAAAACATTTATATTCTTTAATATAAGACGTTTTTCTTTTTGAAAAAAAATAGTAAATAAATATGAAGTTGGATTCTAAATGTTTTTTTTTTATTGGTTTTTTTTTTATTGGTTTCTGAATCTAATAAGAAATTGTTGGATTTATAGATTTAAGTGGTTAATTCTATATAATCTAAGTGTCTTGAAATTTTTTTTAGCAAACTAAATTTCATTTGTAAATTAAAAAACAATTTAAATAATTTAAATAACAGAAAAATATAATTTCATACAAATTTATATAAAATAAATAAAAAACTTTGTATATATCAACCATTTCATACATCATATCTACGTAAATAAATGACAGACTTCCGAAATAAGAATGTAGTCGTGAATGTTGTGAACAAAAACCAGAAAATTTCTGATATGAGCGTTAGTGGCAGCAGCAACAGAAGAAACTGTGCGCATCGCAACTTTTTGGAGCAGCAAAGACATTCCCTTGTAGCTCGTCTGGAATAATGGTAGCTTTTAGCGGCAACCCAAAGAGGGTCTACCTCACTGTCAGAGAAGATGCTCTACCAAAGTAAGAAACCCATATATTCTCAAAGCAAATGCGTCTTTATTAGATCAGAGATTTTCATTACTTTACTGTCGTAATTTTGTGGTAGCTTGAATCCCCCACACATGCACGTAAGGGCATAGCTTTATCAAAGAAACAGATGTATTCAACTTAACCTACATAGTTTATTTCGAAACCTACATTGAGAGCACAGTTCTTTTCAACATGCCATGTCACAGCTGCTCTCTCAAACTCTGCACATAATATTATAGAAATGTAGTTTATTGATTTCTTTCTGGCAGCCGATCAACTTACAAAGAAAACATAATCCGAAAAAGTATGCAGGGTATAATGTTCGGAGATCTTAATTGGGCTTCCTGCAGTTTTTGCGGATTTGCCCGCTGGTGCCATTGAGGGGATTGATATTACCCATTTTCACCATGGCAGCTTTGAAGTCTGTAAAGAAGGTCTTCTGATAAGTGCTGTAGGTAGTGACCTGAGAATCTGTAGAACCACCATTAAATAGTTGCTGATCGGAGTGGAGAAGTCCCTTTTGGCTTCTCAAATCACTGTAATACTTGTTGTCGAATATCGTTGGGGTGGTCAGATCTAAAGGCGAGAGGGTGTTGTTGCCACCAGCAATTGGGCAGTTTGCCTTCACAGAAGTGGCGAACGAAGCGTCAATGTTGGTTTCGTTGTAGATGCGATTTCGGAATACGACACACCGCGCTTGACCAATTGTATGCGCACCTGCCGTAATAAAACCGCATGATAAAGTCTAATATGTATTGTAAACCAGATACATCCGCGACTTAACAGGAGGTTGGAGAATCAATAATAGTGTACCTGAGAGTGCGACCATATCTTTTGTAGACAGTCCATGTGCTTTAAACAATGAGATGAGTTTGCTGAGATTGAAAATGGGAGACGGAAGGCTGTTGTTTGCATCTCTGAGACTCGCAGTCGTCGAGTCTCTCCTTCCCAGCATTACTTTCCATGTTGGGCCTCCCAGCTATCAAATTGCAATCGAACACGAGAGAAAAACGTTATTTGATTCCATTTTCTGGCAAGAAAAGATGAGATATTGTATGTACGAAGAATTAAATAAATCAAAAAGAGAGGAAAGGAATTAATGAATACTGCGACGACTGAATCACGTGCAGCGATGGCAACAATGTCTGCACACGACACGACGCCATTGCAGGCTGCCTCCACTTTAGTTTTGATGGTATCTATTACGTCGAATCCTCTCACGGAATTGTTATTTGGGCCTGCAGTCTTTTCTCCTTTAATCGTCGGGCTATCGTCCAACAGTATCGAGCCATCACACCCCTGTATCATACCCAAACCAAAACTTAACATGACTGATAAAGCAAAAGGGGCCGAGATGATGCGATTCAAGTAAAGCCGAGGACACTGTTAGTCATGAAATTCTTTCTTACATTGACGAAGCAGTCGTGGAAGTGAAGGCGGAGCAAGGACGCCCCCATCCTTTTTTCGTTCGCGACCGCTTGCTTTACTGCGGCTTGCACTATCGACAGCGCCCTCGGACACGATTTGTCATAAAATGTTGAGCTCAGCTGCCCATGCACAGTGTTAGTAATGGAGAATAAAGTAAAAAGTATGATAAAAGTAATGCATGCCAGACTCTTCATGATTAGAAACAGAGCAGAGAATACAATGGAATGCAATACAGTTGAAAGAGTAAAGAATGTAATTGAATATGGAAAGACTGTGAGGAGATTTGGGAGATCTGGAGCTTCTTATATAAGTCGATGTCGTCGAAGGGAATCAAATTGAAGTGCCTTTTTGTGATGCAGGCCACATGACAGAGATAATACGAAAGCATAAAGTAATTTGGGAATGGCAGGTGTGGCCAAAAATTGAGTTGCGCAGGTGTGGAAGGGGTCAAATGGGCGGAGAATTTCAAACTCATGTGGACCATCCGGCTTGAAATGTGGCATCCTACTTTGTACATAAATGGGTCAAGTGCGCGGAGAATTTCAAAGTCATGTGGACTATCCGGCTTGAAATGTGAAATCCTACTTTGTACATAATTTTTATGTCGGATTTAAAAATAAATATTGTTTTTGTTTTTTTTCATTTAAATTTAAATTTATTTTTTTTCAAATTCAAAATTTTAAATTAAATTTTTTGAATTATTTGTCAAATATATTTTTAATGTTAAATAATTAAATTTTTGTGTAGATGCTAAATGATCAAAATTGATATGGATTATTTTTTTGAATTATTTGTCAAATATTTTTTTAATGTTAAATACTTAAATTTTTGTGTAGAGGCTAAATGATCGAAATTGATATGGATTATTGCATCAAAATTGATTAATTATTTAAAAAATTTAACAGCAATCTAAATATCACATTTATAATAATTTTTTGTTATGATATTTTTATAATACTATTATATATTTATTTTAAAACTAATTTATAAAGTATAGAAAGGGATTAAATTTCTTAAAGTGTAAATATTTTATCATTTCATTTAATTCAGTCTATTTTATTTTTATTATGGTTAAACTTTTTTTGTTTAAGCCAAATTTAATTTTTCTTAATTTAATGTAAAATCTAACATCATACTAACATAACAACATCTCTTACATAATTCTAATACTTATATTAGTGAATATAATAAAGTCTATTATAAATCTGTGTGCTGGAACAAACCTATAGTTCCTTTTTAAGTCATCAAAAATACTAAGAGTTGTCTGCTGGAACAAACTTTTAATTCCTTTTTACATCATCAAAAATACTAAGAGTTGTTTACTAGAACAAACCTTTAGTTCCTTTTTACATCATAAAAAATACTAATAGCTATAAGTAATGTCCACATTACATTTCCTTTGTCATACACTGTAAGCGAGTAGTATATTTCTTCTGTTTTGACTTGCCAAATTCAAAAAGACAAAAAAGTAGGCAGTTTTGGCATCCTTGCTGCAATGTTATATTAGTTGATAGCTAATCTTTCGTAACTTTCTATTTGTACTCCTGTACCCATTGCATAGTATAACCCATCATCATCGACAAGCACTGCTTGTTTTGATCGCTGGTCAACTTCCTTGTTATATTCTCTATATATGTGTTGTTCTTTTATTTGTTAAAAGTGCCCTCTTAGTACTCGTATTTTAGTTATACATGGCTGAAGAGAAACCACCAGTAAGTTGTTTTCATGAGAAAAACAGTCAATAATAATCTTCGAGTCACCTACCAATTGTAACATTTTTACCTTTTTATAGCATGCAAAAAATAAGATACACCACATGGCTAGGAGTTCAGCCCTGGTATTGGTTCCACTGTCACAATTCATCTTTAAGCTGAAGGTACCCAAGTCTAGGCATTTTAAAATAGCACCAGCCCCACATTTATTACCTTTTCATTGTGAGGCTACATCAAAGAGCCCCACTGCCAGGTCCTAGTTAGGTATAGGAGGCCTATCAATCCTAATAGTCTAAACAGGTTAAGTTTTTTAGTTTTCTCCCAAGTCCTATAATATATTGTTGCAAACCCTGACCAGAGAAGGAGGGTGTTCTTCAAATATAACCAGGTTCTTGTGCTTCCAAATCTTCCAGCAGATATAACTAGGGATTTCTTTCTAGTATTCCATCTTCCTTATCCAGTTTTGATAACACTCAGTAATCTATCCTCCTTCCCAAAAAGTATTTAGTTTTAGGTTATTTAAGATTGAGAACCAAATGTCTTTGGTGAAACTACACCCAACAAAAAGTTGAAACATAGTTTCCTCATTATCCCCTCAAAAAGTGCATCTGCTAGGCCCAATAATACCTCTTTTATACAAATTTTCCCAAGTAAGAATTTTTTATTCAAGCAATAACCAAAAAAAAAGTTTAACTTTGAGAGGTAACTGGCACTTCCAAAGTTCAGTGTACCAGAACAATGGACCCTCCTCCAAGTCCTCCATCAATTGAACTTCATAAGCTTGTTTGGCATTTACCTGTCCTCCTTTAGTGTCCCACGACCACAATAATGTATCCTTTTCAGTATTTAATTCAAATCCAGATCCAACTAAACCCTTCACATAATTATTCCATTCCTCTTTTTGTCCTCCTTCTAGTCCAATTGTCTCTGCCCTCTTCCAGCTTATGTGACTTGTATCCTCCATCTCAATAGTTCCTGCTTGTGCAAGAAATTTTGTACCTTGTGCCTTCAAAACAATTCTGAGATTCCTTGAGAGTTTATAATATGTATGGGAACCAATCATTGGATCTACTCCAATTATGATGTCCCTCCCATTTCGAGGATTCCATACTAACCAATTAGTTATGATATTACTGACGATGTTAGTGCCTTCATCATATCCAGTTTAAGGACCAATGATTTGATATTTTTTACCTTGATACTATGTAAGGCTTCTTGTGCTACTCCAATGGCATCTGTAATTTGCCCTCCCTCCAGAAAACCAAATTGTTCCTTTGAAATGCCAACTGAAAGAGAGTTTTTTATTCTTTTTGCAATAATTTTTGTAATGATCTTGTACGCCAAATTACGGAGTGAAATTAGTCTGTATCCTCGAAAAGTTTTTGCCTTATCACTTTTGGGAATAAGGGAAAGAAAGTGCTAGCGGGAAAATCCCCCCTTTAACTATATTAGTGTTTAAGATATAGACAGAGCGAATGACTGTCTAAAAGCCAATCGATTTTCTACTCTACCCCAAACATACCAAAACAAATAAAAAGAAAGCAATAAGAGAGAAGATCAGTAACTGTACCTTGTATCCCACGTCTGGTGATGATCTCCTCAAGCTCTGTAGTTCCAACGACTGCACGTATCCTCCCAAGGATAACCTACATCCAAAAATAGGCAAACAAGGACTACAAGCATGCTATTCTATTCATGAGTTAGGGTTAGAAATCAAATGCTAAGTATAAATCAATGAAAATACATAAAACATCATCATTTGGGACAGGGAAAATAGATTATTTTATTCATCAAAAAAAGACTAAAACTTACAATCCATGTCATATGTTGGCCCTGGCCAAGTTTTGAGGAACACTTGGTCGTATTTGACTGATTTTGTGACTTCAACAGCTTGTCAAAGCTGGAGCGCAACGCGAAGTGAAAATAGTGGAAGTTAGACCCCTTTTTGGGTCCTTTTTGGGTTTTGGGGGATAATGTAATGGGAAAGGGATGTCGGCCCATGGGTTTACCCACGCTTAGGCCCAATGTTGTATGTATAAATAGATGTATAGGTGAAGTAAGTGAAAAAGTAGGGGGGGGGGACAAGAGTAGTAGAGTTGGAATCTATGTGATCCAAGAGTTGCAAGTTGTGCTATGTGTTGGTAATGATTGTAAATGATTTGTGCATACTGTAAGAGACTAAGTGCAAGATATTGTAGAAGGCTTTGTGCTTCTAGTGTAAGGAAGAAGGATCTAGCGAGTTGTGTAGATCTTATGTCCTATGTGAAGAGGGATTTGGATGGCTCTGTGTTGTAATTTGATTAACTGAAGCTAATAAAGAAGAAGACTTTGTGGATGTAGCCCCAGGGTGGGGGTGAACCAGGGTAAATTTGTGTGTTGTGCTCTGTGCCTCGACCTGATGTGTTTGTCTCTTTATTTGCTAAGTGCTTTGATGTGTTTAGATAGATATATTTATGCTTTGTGCTATTGAGATATGAATGAATGTTAGATCTTGTATGTAAGATGCGTAGTGCTTGATCTACTGAATCTAATCTATCTTGTTGGGGCTAAGTGTTGAATTATCTTAGATCTAAGTACATAATGCGATGCTTTGTGATATCTGCGAAGTATCATAAGGGTTGAATTTTGATGAATAATCTATGCTAGGTGATTTCTAAGTGTTATAATCACAGATCTGTGTCCCAGCTAAGGTTGCAGACACCTAAGTCTTGCAACCAACCCTGCCTCTACCTCGGGTGAGACTTCATTTGCTTCGCAGGTGTTGTCGAAAGGGCCGGTAGCTAGGGTTTTGTTGGTGCATTGTTGTAGCATTGAACCCTGGGTCTACCCCTGTGCCAACAAATGGTTCCATTGTCAGGACCTGAAACTATGATTGCTGGGAACTGAGGAGAGGAAGATTTGTGCAAAGATTCATCCTGAAATTGTGAAAGCTTTGTGTGTGGATCTATGCCCTAGTGCGCAGTGATCCACTTGATCTCAAAAGCTCTGTGTTGAAGAAGGAAGGACAGATCTAAAGGAAAGAAGTCAGATCTTCAAGAAAAGAGGTTGATACTGAAGAAAAGAGGTAAGATCTGTAAGCTATGTGCTTTGATAAAGGTAAGAATAGTTAAAAGTTCTTAGATCTGGAAGCTTTGTGCCCTGTAGAAGTAAAATAAGTGAAATTTTTTGTTTCTAAAGTATGGATTTAGGTATTCTTGATAGATTTTGTCCTAGCTTGAAAACTAGGGCATTGTTGGATGAAAAAATGTTTGATATGAATAGATATGATAAGAATAATGAAAGATATGTTATACCTATGCATAGAAAGAATTTTTGGACTAACCAATGGATGCAAGATCCTAGAAAGAAATTTTTGCAGGTTAGTCATTATTACCCTAGCAATAAATATAAGAAAAGTTGGGGATCATTGAAGAGAAAGAGAGGATTAACTCTTTGTTATTGTTGCAGAAGACCAAGAAATATTGCTAAGGAATGCCTTGGGAGAAACCCTAGTTGCCTTTGTTGTAAGGCTATGGACCATGAAGTACTGGATTTCCCTAGAATGATTGCTAGACTTGAAAAGATGAATATGGATCAAGAAAACTCTGAAGGAGATCAAGAGACTAAGATTATAGAAGAACCCCAGAAAGAATCAGAGATTATGTTACTAAAAATGAAAGAAACCCTGGATGAACATAAAGATACCAGTTTGTCAGAGATCTTCAAAGAAAAGGAGAAAATTGAAGTAAGAATAGGAGACTTCGGCATTGACTGTGCTCTGGATGAGGGAACACAGATGAACATTGTGATAAAAAGTACTTGGGAAACCCTAGGAAGGCCTGCTATGGTTCCTTCACTAGGAAAAATAGGGTTGTTTAAAGGAAAAATGGTAACCCTTTGTGGCAGGATTACCCAGATAGCTATGAGTACCCATGGAGCTTCGATAGAGGAAGAATTCAAAGTTATTAAGTTTATTGAGGACCATGCCCCATTTCCAGCTTTGTTAGGCAAGATCTGGATTGAAAAAGACTAGAACCGAAGAAAAGAAGAAAAGGAAGCCCTAGAATAGAAGAAGAAAGAACTCATGGAGTTTATGACTAGAAGGATCACCTAATTAATGGAAGAACAAGAGAACATATATAAGCTATTGAATAACAGAGACTTGGATTTTGAAGCTATAAGAGCATTAGAGGAATCACAGAAGACTGAAATACCTAATCCATATGATGAACGAGTTTTGCCCTTGGATCTTAAGAAAGAATCTCAGCATCGCGAAGTGACTATGTCAAGAGAAGATAAGAATTAGAATGGAAAAAGGATGACCGAGAAAAAGCTCACTAGGAAGAAGGCTAGGAATATAAGTAAGAAGAGATCCAAGATGGAAAAGTTATAGAAGATTCTAGAGGAAACTTCGTAGAAGGAAAAATCATAGTAATTGAGCTTTGTCAGGATATCAGAACAATGGCATATGGAACTTCGTCGTGGTGAAGAAATATAGTCGTTGGACCGATATACCCATTTGACTTCCACCCCAAACGGACAGAAAAGCATTAAAGGATCACCATCAGACCGTTGGACCACACCATAACGGATGGATCAATGTTCATGGAAGCTTCATACCCGTTGCAAGCAGACCATTGACGAATTTCCTATTTAGCTCGTCGTGCCATGCCCGAAGAACACTTTTGCCAACTGAAAAGTCGAAGCCCGCAGAAGTAGTGATTGTCTACATTGATCCTTGCAAGAATATTGTTCATCCTAGTGCAGTATTTTTAGATCATTGTGACCCCAATTATCTTTCCCGAGTGCATATGTCCGACAAGCTCACCGCACTTGAGGAATCCATCATAGAGGTCCTTCTCGATTTAATGACTGAGAGAATAATGTCGGAAAGAAGAATGTGCACCGGAGTCCAAGCATCATTGACGATAGGAGTGCAAGCCTCCCCGTCGACTGCTCAAGAAGAAACATCTTGAGCCGACGCAGAGAGAAGAACTAAGCATAAGGACAACATAGACAACGCGAACTTGGTGCCATCCATCCTACAAGCTTACATACCCCCTCTGAGAGGTGAGATTAACAGGGACAGTGTCCCTAGAGACTTTGAATACACCCTAGTCACTGCATATCTACCGAAAGGAGTACGTACCTACCTTGCATATCAGGACAAGGTTACAGCGTTGAAGTTTTGCAACTTCAACCTGGGGGACCGTAAAGTTTACAGCATGCTCTCCCCATATAAGTACTTGACGAGAACTAAGGGAAAGAATTCGAAGCTAATCCCTCAACAATGGAAGATGAACCTCGCGCAGTATAATTTTCTCAATGTTATGAAAATACCACACTTCGGTAGACACCAGGAGGTGAATTCTTGTGTAAAATTATTGCTAGCAAGTTACCACGGGGGATACCTGTGGTTAGATTTTTGCATAAGTGTTGATATAGCGTTGATCGATAGGATCACTGGGCTTATCATGTAGGGCCCTGATCCCCATGAGTATTATCCTGGAAAGACCGCAGACCGCGCTCTTATGCAGAAGATCAAAGAAGCCTATGGTGATGTTGAGAAAGGCGCGAGAGGATACAAGGTAGCTTCTGTTGAAAGTGGTGCAGTGCGCCTCGCATGCCAACTGATCGTAGGGAACTTGGTATGCAAGAATCGACCAACACAAGTATATGGCTTTGTAGTTTACCTCGCAGGAAAGTGTGCAGAGCAACTACAGATGAACTGAGTGAAGTACCTGGTGAATCAACTAGAGATTGATTGTAGAGAAGCCCAGGATCAGGGGCATGAATTCCATTTTAGCTGGCTTCTGATACTGATCGCTTTTGTTGCATGGGAGCTTCCGGAAGGCACAACCTTCCCAGAACTTGACCCCTTTGATCCACTAGTTGTGAAGTTCAGTACATTATGGTACTCGAACGACATGATCAAGCAATGGAAATTGAATGTCGTTTTCCATGCGTACTATAACCAATTGAAAGAATCCATAAGGAGTGAACCTCACATAACCTCGAACACTTTACAGAGATTTCGACCTCTGATAAATTTCAACGCAGACCACCACTTTATATACCTAACCCCATGCACTGATGAGCACCAGGAAAAACTTCAATCCTATTATAAGCTGACAGAAGAAGACCTGGAACAGATCACCAGGGAATGGTCGGCGGACCTCCTTGTTTCAACAAACCCCGCAGAAATGTCTGACATCGACAGCCCCAGAACTACGTAGGATACACCTGGGCCCAGTACGACAAAGAAATAAAAAATGATGAAGAATACTGAAGAAGTCTAGGATGTTGACAACCTATCTATAAGTACGGCTTCCATTACACCAGATGAAGAAGGTGATGACGAAGAAGGTATAGAAACTGAACAACAGAAAGTCAAAGTACCACCACTTAGGGACAAAGAAGACTCAATGAAGAAAAGGAAGGTCTCACCTCTGAAATCTTCCTCTAGAAAGAAACCAAGAACCCCTATAACCAAGATGCGAACTGACCTCATGTTGGATGAATTTGATTTCATTGTT
>SNQJ01S0073255.1:29355-43957 GCA_010110895.2 Picea sitchensis | reverse complement strand
AAGTACCACCACTTAGGGACAAAGAAGACTCAATGAAGAAAAGGAAGGTCTCACCTCTGAAATCTTCCTCTAGAAAGAAACCAAGAACCCCTATAACCAAGATGCGAACTGACCTCATGTTGGATGAATTTGATTTCATTGTTGCAGCGATCAATGATGCTTCAAAGGAGGCGAAGCAAGAAAAAATGTATAGCCAAATTGAGATCGCGCTCCAAGGAGTACAGCAAGAACTCCAGTCTAGTCGAGCAATCTCTACTGCACCTATGCTAGAAGGAACAACAAAAGTGGGAGATGAATCAGTTCAGCTCCGCAAGATTGTTGATACAGTCAAAGTATGCCTTTGACATGCTTAGGAAGAAAAAGCGGAGGCCACCTAGGCCTTAAATAAATCACAAGAGAAAATTATTGAACAACACCAAGCCGCGCAACAAGAGAAGAATGCTCTCCAAGAAAAAAATTGAAGAAGATAGAGCGAAGATCCAAAAAGAGAAAGAGCAGCTGCTCGCAAAGCATATAGGAATTGAAGAAGCAGTCAAAAGAGTATTTCTCTCTATGACCGACTTAGAGCAGAAGGTTGAAGAGCCCATAGAGCGCCAAGTGATGAAGTTGACTGAAGTTATTCAACAACTTCAACAAAGGGTCGTGGAATTAGAGCTTCAGACCATACCACAGACTCCACAAGAAGTGTGCGACCAACGAGAATTGAATGCTCAGAGTGCAGTCGAGAGGATTAAAACACTTGTTGCAGAATGTAAACAACTAAGTAGCAGAAGCACGCAGATATATGAACAACTATCTGAGGACCCAGAGTTGAAGAAACTGGAGTCCCAACTTCAAGAAGCAAAGCAACACATAGATACAGTATAGGCACAGATCAATCTCCTGTCACCCATCAAGAGGATGAAGAGATCCCAGGAACAACGCACTTCTCAACAACTCGTTCTTACCACACATAATAGAGGGATGGAAGTCACCCAGAAACTCCATCCAAGCTAGGAGGTGGCCTACCTACTGTTTGAAGAAATTGAAGGCCAAGAAACACTACAAGAACAAGTAGTTGTTACAGTCGAGCAACAATTGGAAGGACCTATCAGTGAAGCGGTTGTTTAGGAATTTGTTGAGTAAGAAACAGTAGCACATAGACAAGTCAAAGCAGCTCGAGCCAAGATAGAGACCTTTGAGGCAAAGTTACCCAGACCTAAGTGACTCGGGGCAAGTCATAGGTGAGTGTTGGGGGCCTGTTGACCCTGACCAAGTTTTGAGGAACACTTGGTCATATTTGACCATTTTTGGGACTTCGACAGCTTGCCAAAGATGGAGCACAACGCGAAGCGAAAATCGTGGAAGCTAGACCCCTTTTTGGGTCCTTTTTGGGTTTTGGGGGATAATGTAATGGGAAAGGGATGTCGGCCCATGGGTTTACCCATGCTTAGGCCCAATGTTGTATGTATAAATAGATGTATAGGCGAAGTAAGTGAAAAAAGGGGGGGGGAGAAGAGTAGTAGAGTGCGATCTATGTGATCGAAGAGTTGCGAGTTGTGCTAAGTGTTGGTAATGATTGTAGATGCTTTGTGCATATTGTAAGAGACTAAGTGCAGGATATTGTAGAAGGCTCTGTGATTTTAGTAGAAGAAAGAAGGATATAGCGAGCTGCAAAGATCTTTTGTCCTATGCGAAGAGGGATTTGGATGGCTCTGTGTTGTAACCTAATTAACTGAAGCTAATAAAGAAGAAGACTTTGTGTACATAGCCCCAGGGTGTGCGTGAACCACGGTAAATCTGTGTGTTGTGCTCTGTGCCTCGACTTGATGTGTTTGTCTCTTCCTTTGCTAAGTGCTTCAATATGTTTAGATAGATCTATTTATGCTTTGTGTTTATGAGATATGAATGAATGTTAGATCTGGTATGTAAGATGCTTAGTGCTTGATCTTCCGAATCTAATCTATCTTGTTGGGGCTAAGTGCTAAATTATCTTATATCTAAGTACATACTGCGATTCTCTGTGTTATTTGTGAAGTATCATAAGGGTTGAATATTGATGAATAATCTATGTTAGGTGATTGCTAAGTGTTATAATCACAGATATGTGTCCCAACTAAGGTTGCAGACAACTGAGTCTTGCAACCACCCCTTCCTCTACCTCAGGTGAGACTTCATCTACTTCACAGGTGTTACCGAAAGGGCCGATAACTAGGGTTTTGTTGGTGCATTGTTGTAGCATTGAACCCTGAGTCTGCCCCTGTGGAAAAATCATACATCGTTGTGTGAACCAGGTCCGGGCTCCTCTTTACAATCCTCCAAGTGCACCTTCAATAGTCCTCTTCTCTCAATATTCTGATCACGTCAAGGAAGGGAATGGGTTGGATGGAAGGAGAAGGGGCTAAAGAGGGAATGTTGAGGAAATATCTCACAAAAGGTACAAAAATCTTGGGCAAGGAGGGAAAGTGAAATTGGGAAGAGTTTCATTGTTCTTATGCTTGGATGTGAAATGAGACCACACCACCTCCTTTTATATGACAAAAGGATGGTTATTTGGTTGGGCAACAAGCTATAACAGGTGAATTTGTTAGGAAACCTCCAATAGCCCGTGAATTTCACCTATTTCCTTACAACTTTTTAATTTTTTCAACTTTTGCAAGCATATGTTGGTTGTTTAGTGTGCGGAAAGCATATGTACGTGGGGTGTCTAGCATGTAGCATGTGTATGTACATGAGATGTAGTGGTGCAATATGCGTACATGATCTAAAAAATGGTTTTTTAAGAAGAGCTCCTCATCAGTGTTTTGGCCAAATATGCAAGTAAGAGGGCCAAGGCCATGTATGCATGGATAGGGAATTTTAGGGCTATAAAAAATGCCCCCTAATGTGTGAGGTCATAAGAGAAATTGATGACCGAGATACATTACAATATCTTCATGAATGTATGAAATCGAGTGAGCCTGGGACCAGAGTTAGGGTGGCTCCATCTGTAAAACAATAATTGTCTCTCCGAGGCAGGCATATCCATGCGCAGGATGAACTAAATCATGTCTTCCAATCAAATACACTACATATCCATGTTATATAACTATATAAAGTGTAGCTGTGAACAATACACAATGGATCTACAACTCAAAATCAGTCGAAGATATATAGGTATAGTATTCATCTTCAAGAAGCTAGTGATGTCTGTGGCTGGAGATGAGGTGTTCATAGCTCGAGAAAAGACTTCAAGATATTCAAAACTCAAGTAGGAGTACAATGGGGGTGTATAACTCACTACACTAAGGACTTTGACAACTCGTCAGGAAAAGACATGAGGATCTCAATGATCAGGTAGTGAACTTCATCGATTTCGAATATGAACATGACTGGACTCTTGAGAAGGCCAACTCCTGAAGGTCAAGAGAAAAATTACAGAAAGTCTGACTCAGGTTGAATGAAACTTCCCTTGGACAAAAGCATGAAAGATGATCAAACTCAGGCAGCATGACATTGACATAATTTTGTGATGAAGGAGGCAACGCAAACAATCCATCTGTTTGGAAGAGTAACCAAATGGAGGAAGACACAACTCTATGTATTGAGAGTAGCTTCCTAAGGTCATACTATATCCCAATGCTTGGCGAACAAACGGAAGGATGTTCTTTGTCCAAGGGCGACTCTCTGTGTTGCTGAAAAAAGAATGAATATTTCTCGTCCCCTCTTTTTGGAATATTTGATTTTTTTGTCTTTTTCAATTTTTTTTAAGAGGTTGAAAAAGAATAAAAGAATGCTACGTTACAAAGGAGGAACGAGTGTCATAAACAATCATACTAGTTCCAATCACATGGAACATACTAATTCTCAGAGCAAGGAGACATGTGCAGGAAAAGGACACACGGGGAAAATTTCTCCATGGGTCAAGGTGCCAGGTTGCAGAGGCAAGAAGTGCTACAAGGCTTGCATATAAGTAATGCTTCAAAGGTTAAGTTGAGAGCAACATGTACTCGACATTAGGCCAAAGACACAAAGATGAGACTTGAAAATGCGCTTTAAGAAAGACATATTGAGACTGCTTCTATGTAATTTTTAACGAGCCCAGAGAAGATAATCTCGATATTTTTTTCATGTTTAGAGAGTCTGAAAAAACATAAAAGAAGACTCCAGGGAGTACCTTTTTAAGAGATAATCTAGTCGGTTCGAAAAAGGGTTAAAATTGCATTGAAAAGACGTCTATTCAAAGCCATTTTAACGAGTGTCACAAAGACACAATCACTCAACAATCTTTTCAATTTTAAGGAGTCTGAAAAGAGCTTAACTATGGACTCACAACCCTTTTCTAAGTTTAGTCTCCTTAGCCTGAAAAAGTATAAAAGTAATTGAGGAGAAACCTCCCGGAAAGATGAATCTCTCGAGGTGTACCTTTTTCCACTATAATTTATAGGCTGGAAAAAGGGTTAAACTCATGCCAGTAGATGTTCTTCTGGACCAATTTAACAAGTGTGGAGGAACAAGGTTACTCGGTGATATTTTCAATTTTAGGGAGTTTGAAGAGAGCTTAACTATGGACTCTAGGGGGGTTCCTTTTTCATAAGTAATCTCCAAGTCCCGAAAAAGGTGATAAACCAAAACCAAGGAGAATGTTCCTTTTTTGAAGATTTAGTCCCTCAGGCCCGAAAAAGAGTTAAACTTACACATGAGAATACTCTTCTAGTGAACCGAAGTTCCTAGAGCATACCTTTATTCATTAAATTAGTCATCTGGACCGAAAAATGGGTAAACTAATGTCGAACAGATGTGCCTTCAAATTTGAGTTTGGCGAGCGTGAAGGGAAACAAGATCGCTCGACAATCTTTTCATTTTTAGAGAGTCTAAAAAGTGCTTAAAGAAGACTCCAGGGGGGCTATTTTTCTTAGTTAATCTAGACGAGATCGAAAAGAATAAATATAGTCTCATCGGATGTTTCTTTCAAATTTCAAAGTGAGCTTGAAAAACAACAAAGTGTGCTCATGTGGGAGCCTCATGGGTAAGGCCTAGAATGAGGGGGCATTAAATGAATGAGGCTTTATCTTGTAATCATGACAGGACTAACAAGGACTCCCGATCCTATATTCATTAATGACGGCATGGACGCCAAAATGAAATAAGGATCTACCTAGGGCATTCATGTAAACGTAGGCTCTACCACCTAATTATGACACTTCTAGAGAAACAATGAAGGTTCTGTGTTGCACTTCGCTGGGGTCAATCCTATGGCAAAGCGAAAAATAAAACAAGATGCAGAAAGTGGAAATGAAATCCTAACTTATATGCAAAAAGTTGGAAAACCAACTTTTACCAAAAGATACCCAAAAAGTAACCCTTCCCAAAACTTACCAAACCAAAAGAAAAAGAGTACGGGAATGACCAATAAGAAACTCAGAAGTGGAATCAAGTAATTACCAAGGCAGGAAAAATGACAAAGGGGGTCAAAAAGGGGAAAAAAAGACCAAAAAAGTCTATAAATAGAAGTTGACAGGTCATTTTTACAATTGCAATTTGAAAATCAACCAAAAGTTGAAAAGACCCCTTTGCTAAAAGAGTTGATTTCGGGATATTAAGTGGATGAAACGACCTTCTACTTGGACCAAGTAAGTAAAAATTACTCCTACTTGCAATTCAATACCTTCTTTATGCATTATTTTTAGGTTTTGAGGGGGCGCGCTCATGTAAAAAGAGCATCCTTGTGTGTACACGGGTTGTCCAAGGCCAACCCATGTATGTACTCGAGCAAGAAACCACTAGCCCATGTACATATGTGAATGTGTACGAAACAAACCGCGTACACCTTAAAAGACTTTGAAAAAATTAAATGCAAGTATTGACTCCTCCTTTTTTCTATGAAACATGATGTATGTTCACTAGAGGGAGAGGGAGCATGAGGACATTGATATTCTATTCGAAGAGGACCCTATATCCATCGCCGCACTAAAAAAGTGTGGGCTATGGAAATTCTTCTAGTGTCCGTTCATGAGGGAACAACCTAGGCTGCTCAATTCTCTTGTGGAGTATTGGCATCCTGATGTAGAGGCCTTTATGCTAGAGGGTCAATCACTAATATCCACTAGAGAGGATATCTATTTCTTGATTGGCCTCTCGAGTAGAGGGGAACCAATCAACTTGAGGACGTTTCCTCCGGGGCCCTTTAACATCAAGGATTACATTTGCATGTACTGTGAGGCTGGCACTGAGAAGGTAGGTTCTCAGGTGCCAATTGACAAGATCACCATCCTTTATTTTCCTGTTATCTTATTGTTGATCAAGTGGATCACTGGTTCTACAACCCTTCACCAAGCCTCTCAGGAACACATCCATTGTGCCATTCAGTGTTTGGAGGCCAGTATTTTTGAGTGGAGTATGACCATGTTGATATGCATGAAGAGACAACTTACAAAGTGTCGGCGACATGCCAACAATAAATTTGGGTTTGGTACCATTTTGTGCTCCTTATTCTTCGAGAGGGTGCCCTGTCTTAGTCCGAGAGAGATGGTAGGGGGGCATGTATCCTCCTTCCTAGTAGTATGCAGGTGGGAAGCATTGTTGCCTCGACAGGGTGGAGGGAGGACCATAGAGGCCTTCGATGATAAATTATTTGACTGGTGGGCATGAGAGATCCTAGTGATCGAGGATTACTCTTATGCTGAGATCAACTTCACCAGAGATCCAGACATGCCTGTGCCTCATGGCGAGGAGCGAGGTGAGATAGGTAACATATTTTTTAGAGTTATTTAATTTTTAATTGTTTTATATATATATATATATCGTTTTATGTGTGTATAGAGTACTGAGTCATGTATCTGATATGTATATATGTGGGACCTGTGCGACTAACGAAATTCACTAGGACTCGACAATGTCCTCGACCAGAGGTAGGACCAACAGCTGCAAGGAGACCCCCAGCTAGAGAGGTTGACAGATTTTTGTGACGAGTAGAGCGCAACCTATGGCTAAGATCGAGGATCTCCCACCTTCTATGCAACCTCATCTAGTAGGTGTGCCTTGGACTTGGGTCCAAATATCTTGGCATTTGACCAATGCCATTGTACATTATGGCAGAGCCAATAGGCCCTAGGCTTAGATAGTATAGACCATTGATGTGCCGAGGGAACTTTTTGTATATGTATTTTTGAGGGCATAATCCCAACGATGTATATTGAACAATTTTGAGGCGTTCGTGCCCACCTATGTACTCATGACACTTTTTGGAGATATATATTTATATTTACATTTTTTTGTCTTATGGATGACATTTTTTACAAATGTATTTACATGTGTATGTGTGTGTTTTTCTTTTTATGTGTGTGAAACATGCCAATCTAAAATTTGATTAGATAGAGTATCTGTTAGATGATTAAATCTCCTAGGAACATGGATATACGTAATGTAATCGAAATAACGTTCTAAGAGATGTACCCTAAGGAATCGTCGGTGCAGAGTGGGATCATAAACACAGTAAATCCCATTAAACTGGGACACAACCAACTAAGCATCTAGGTAGACCCAGAGGTGAGAAATGTTGTGTGACAAAGCATCACGAAGAAATTTTATTACTGCACTGTATTCGGCCACATTGTTTATGGCGTCACCTAGACAAATACCTCAGGAAGATAGAAAATGGGCTCCAGGTGTGAAAATCACCCAAGATGTGGAAGCAAGCCTTCGAGTGTGTTGGCTAGTGCCATCCGCGGACCCAAAATACACCTTCGATTCACTTGACATCTGCCACAGTGAAAAATAAAACATAAATAACTACACGTCCACAAAACAAAAAATACAAAGAATGTATAAGAAGCTATACATATATACAAGAAGTAACGTAGGTGACCAACCTAACAGTAGTACTTCTCAAGTTAGAGACCATTTCTAGGCTCCTCCAAGGCATTTCCTTCAAAATAAACTAGACAGTAAGCACCCTTCTTCAATACCTCTTTCACAATGAATGGTCTGAACCACATGGGTTTGAACTTGCCTAGCCCCAGGGGATCTTTGTCTTGATCATAGACCAGGACAACATCACCTTCAAAGAAAATTTGAGGACAAACGGACCGATCGTACTGACGCTTGACTCGTTGCTTATGAGCCTCATTGGCTAAGCCTTCAACAAGACGTTGTTCATCAAGTTGCTCGAGATATAGTAGGCATTCCTCAAGTGGTGAAGTGTCTGGGAGTAGTTCCACTACCAACTTTAAAGAAGGAATCTGACACTCAATAGGTAAGACTACTTCTAGCCCGTATACGAGTTGAAAAGGAGAAAAATAGGTGGCAATCTTTACAAACATTCGATAGGCCCACAATGTCAAGTACAACATCAAATGCCAATTTGACTTGGAAGAATCGATCATCCATTGAAGAATATCCTTGAGTGAATTATTCACAGCTTCATCTTGACCATTCGCTTGCGGGTAATAACATGAAAAATGTTCCTTACTGAACCTAAGCTTTGACATTAAGTCCGTCATCATTTTTTTTGGAATTGACTTCCATGGTCAGTGAAAATCTCCTTTGAGATACTGAACCTTGCTATGATCTGATTAAAGATGAAAAGAGTAGCAGTTTCTCCATCATTACTAAACACTGACATAACTTCGATCCACTTTGTGAAGTAGTCTACTGCTACGATGATGTAACAATGCCCCTTGGATGAGGCCGGGTGACATGTAGTAAATTCAATCCCCCACTTGGTGAAAGGACCAACAACAATGACAGGAAACATAAGAACAGGATGTGCCTGCATCTTCTGATAAAAKATCTGCAATGGGTGGMACTTCTTGACTACCTCAACGCAATCCTTGATTAACGAGGGCCAGAAGTAACCTGAACGTAGAATATTTTGGATTGTTTTCAACCGAGACAAATGACCGCCACATGCTGCAGTGTGACAGACATTCAAAATGATCTCTTCCTCTTCGTGGATAAGGCATCAACGAAGAATGAAATCCATGCCTCGACAATACAAAGTATCATCGAGTATAAGATAGTTTCGCGCCTGATGTCGAATTCATCAACGCTCATTGCTAGAAGCAGAAGTGGGGCACTTCAATGTCTGGATATAGACTAGTATACCTCCATACCAGGGGTTCGAAGATACAATCAGAAAAATATCTCCCTTAATAGGAGACTCTTCAGGCATGATATCACTAGACTCGACCGAAAGTTCTGAAATAAGTTCGACAAATACCAATGACTTTTTGGATTTCACATAAACAAAATCCAAGTCAAAATTTGGTTAGATGACCATCCATCTACTAATATTTCCACTAATGAACCGTCGTGTTAACACGTATTGGAAAGGGTGGACGACAACAGTGACAGTGGTCTTGTGAAGAAGAATGTAGTGACAGAACCGTTGGACAGCATGTACGGCTACCAAAGAATGTTTCGCAAGGTGAGAATAGTTGATTTCCACCCAACTAGGCCTCTGCTAAGGTAATATATAACGTTCTCTTCGAGTAGATCATCTTCTTGAACCAAGACCATGCTGATGGTAGACTCTGTAGTAGCTAAATACAACAAGAAATATCTGGTATAATCAGGAGGCCGAAGGAGATGGGCAGACATTAGGGTGTGTTTCAATACTTCAAAGGAGCGTTGATCAGATTCATCCTAACAAAATGGGACCTCTTTTTTCAAGAGACGCATAAACCCTTTAGTGATCTCGGCGTAATTCGTAAAAAACGCCGAAGAAAATTTTATTTCCCCTGTAAGCTCTGAAGTTGGGGTATCATGCACGGGGAAGGAAATTGAACTATCACCTCAACCTTGAGAGGATAGACCATGATCCCTATTGTTGATACAATAAAACCTAAGAGAAGACCTAACATCACGCATAAACTACATTTGTTAGGATTCAAGTGAATCTGATAGTTGCGACTTCATTCAAATATTAGCTGAAGATGGGCGAGATGATCAGATCTCTTGCAAGAGTTTGATGCTAGATCATCAAGATATGCCTCAACTATGTTTCTATGGTCATGAAAAGAAAATGACATGGCCTGCTAAAAGGTGGCTCCAACATTCTTCAGCCAAAAGGCATCTTACAATACGCGAATGTCCCCCATAGACAAATAAAAGTTGTTTTATGTTGGTCCTTGGGTTTGATTTGAATCTGATTGTATCTTGAGAAACCATCCATGAATGAAAATACCTCACATCTTGTGCACTCATCGACAATCTGATCGATGAATGGGGTAGGAAAATTATCTTTTGAATAGGCCTCATTCAAATCATAGAAGTCCATACACACGTGAATCATGTCCTATTTCTTGTTAACCGGAACCAGGTTTGACACCCATTTCGTCAACTGTATAGGGTAGATAAAACCAACTTTGAGTAGTTTTTCTACTTCTACCTTAATTGCTACTGCTTTTCGAGGATTTATTGGGTGAAGCTTTTGTTGGATCGGCCTGGCATCAGGATAAGTCGTAATTTCATGCTCGACAATTCGTGGGTCAATTCCTGGAATTTCCTCGTAAGACTAAGAAAACACATCATGGAATTCCTTGAATAACTCAGTGTAAGTTTGAATCTCTTTGGGGGAGCAATATCCTCCGATGAAAATGTTTTCCAAAATGCCAAGGGTTTTGGAGATATTAATTGGAATCTCTATAGAAATTCTTCCCATGTTACCCTCATCATAAACTCAATGCATAGCCAGAGGATTGACAGGACAAGGATTATCTCCATTCACGGTAAAAAAACTCATTCCTACCTCTATTCTCCTTAACTCGGGAAGGAAGTAAGATCTATGATGTAGATCATCCTAAGGTCTATTGGGACTGGTCATTGCCTAAATAATCGCCTTGTTAGAGGGCAAGACCAAGTCTAAATGATCTTGAGTGGAAAGAGAACCTTGAGCCCAAATAGGCTCGATAACTAGATCTAACTCATGTGAGGGAGTCATATCAGGGTTGGTCGAAGTATGCTTGACAATGTTGTATGCAACCTCAGCCGCAAACAAGGGCATGGCCATGCCACGATGCCCTGTCCCTTCCATCGAGGTCGATGGGGAAGGTAAATTCCACGGATTGTTAAAGTATCTCATTCGAAACGACGACACTTGTAGAGTTGCATCCCTCATATGGTCGGGAATAGACAATATAAGCTTTACATTGCCTGAAGGCGGTGGGTAATCAAAAGTTTCCATCAATAATGTAAACAAGCCAACACCTAAGTTGACAGTGTCGGGTTGCAGACTATCAATCATCGAGACCATGGAAGCTCTCGATGAAGGGTCGGGACAAGAGATGGACAACTGATCAATGGTCACAATCCAACCCTCGTGCGGAAAACAAAAGACCCAAAAAACAATAGAAACTATTACATGCATTGCATAAGTCCAAATCCTTCCTAACAACAGGTTGTAGTTGAGAGGCGCATCAACCACTTCAACTTTAACACACACAATTTACCTCCCAACTGCAAAGGGAAGGAAGGAATAATTTTGTGTATCCTAAACAATCGACCGTCAAACGTCGTAACAAAAGTAGGCAATGGAGACAACCCAGGCTAGCCAATGGCCTTCCAACATGCGAATGAAATCACGCAAGTGGAGGTACCCTCATCAGCCACTGTATGAAAAATGTTTCGCGTAAAATATTTTGTGGTATAAGCCACTACTATATAAAAAATGACATGGTAAGGAAGACAGGGTCTTAAGTCAGTTGGATAAAAAATGATCACTCCTGGTTTACAAATCTCTACCGATCCCAAGGTGGACAATAGAGATTTTCTCTACGAGGGGAAACTCTTGAGGAATTCCAAAGAAGACATCGCACAAGGGGTCTGTGCCAAATATTCTACAACAGAGTAGTTTTGGGCAGCCCTTGCATTTGGATTATGAGAATCCTTCTTAAACACACCTTTTGGGATGCAAGTCATTGTTTCACTCATCACCTTATCGATTTGGAGAGGACTCGGTGGGTTAGTGGCTTTCTTTCCCTTCTCGACAGATTCTGGCATTCTATAGTCTCAAGCCCTGGTCATTATATTAGCTTCGACATACATCATGTAAATATTTGCGACCGAGTTATTATTGGTAGGCACAGGGGGTCCTTGACTTCCCCCTGCCATGCTTGTGGATGTGGAATCCTGAGCCATGCTTTGCCCTTATGGAAAGCGGTTCATCAGCACAACAGGTTGTTTTTGCGCTAATAGCTTTTGAGCTTCAACAAGTCGAGGGCACAGATGAGTCCGGTGGTCTTCCATGCAAAGATTACACTGATACTTTGACTTCTTATTCTTTGTTTCCCCCCCACAACATTATTGGTATCCTTTTTATCCCCTTTACCCTTATTATTCCATTGTTTCTTCTTTCCCTCGGGCTATTGGTTGGCCTTGGGATTTGTCGACTGCACACTGTGTACATCCGACATTAGGGTAGGGGTAGCAACTGAACTATGAGTCTTGCTGGCCACAATCTATTGTATCGACAATTTTTGCAACAGATTCAAAAACAAGTCCATGGACTTGCTTTGCGTCGATCCCACAATATTGTCGGCATAGGGTCCATAATTTTTCTTGGCCTTATTGAGAGTAGACCGGGTGCATATGGTCAAATCTTGTAGAGCATGCCGGACTAAGATTATATCAGTTCAAGATGTTGCGCTCTCATAATCGCCTTCTCTTCTGAAAACAATCTAGAAGTCGTTATGTCCTTGGATACGCAGGCCACCAAATACTTCAGGAACCACTCAAGCAAGAAAGTAGGAGGGACCTTGACCTTAATTAAGATATTTTTACACCGCCATTCTCAGATATTATTAGAGATGTGGTCAACCTTGGTTTGCTCAAAGTTGGCCAACAATTCAGTGCCAGCATCGTATCTCATGGGTAACTGAAAATGGTTCAAGAAGACCATTTCCAAGTTGTTGAAGTAAGATTACCTCAAGTGATTGAGCCCAATATACCATTTTGCAGCACCCCTTATAAGAGTGCATTGAAAAAGGTGCAACTAGATAGAGTCGTCTCTTGGTGAGTTTGATGAGCACCATAAATGAAAAGTCATCACATGATAACCTAGATCTTCATCGAGCTTGCCCTCAAATTTTGGAATATCTGAAGCAAACTTAGTTGGCATTTGGGGCCAACTGAAATTGTTACAAATTGAGTTATTCAATAATATCAACAAATTTGGCAGATGTAGCGTGGCTAGAAATGGTAGTTTTGGTTGTGAACTATTTACAAGAAAAGAGGGTCATGGAGTTTGACTGGCACTAGGTTTCCAGGAAAAGTTGGATTGTTGGCCAGGGTTTTGGTAAAAACTGTGGCCTTGACTAGCATAGGGAAACTGCGTCTATTGGGGTATCATTAGCTAACTCCCAAAATTGGATGACATAGCTTGTGTGAGGATTGCTCCATACATTATGTTCCAAGGACCTTAGAAGGGGATTCCCCCAGTCGATACGATGAGCATTGGTACAGAGCCCTACCCATGGTTCCATTGGGTATGGAAGGGGTTTCCTTCGACCGACATCCCTTGCGAGGGAACTGATCTATGCAAAGGAATCAAAATACCCTGTGTGGAGAAAATTCTAGTCATCGCTCCCTATGAAGGAATAGTACCTTGCACCGGGTTTTGTTGACCAAAACTCGGGTTGCCCCAAGCTGAGACAAAAACCAAAGAAAAATCATTATTCCCAAATGTGCCAAACAAAAAGAACGACATAGATCCCATCGATGTTGTATAAGATGAAGGTCCTAAAATGCCTCGACCAAACAAGCTATAATTAGTGTTTGGCCTAATTGGCTACTGAAAAGGACCACCAAGCGAAAGGGATAGAGGAGGTATATAACCCCCACCATAAGGGATGGAATTAAAAGGGGAAAAAGTGCCCCCGATTGACCCTTGCATGATAGTGTTCGAGCTCCCTGCCCCCAAATCCATGGTATGTAAGGTAGAATAAGTAAGAATTGAGTTTGTATCAAATCTGGGCATCCGATATGAGAAGGGAGGGCCTGTCGCACTCTGAGTAAACAAAACAGTGGTCAATGCCGATAAAGGTATCGAACCACTGCCCGAAGTAGTATCCATAAGGAGAGTATGAGGACTCCTGGACAAAGTAGTAGCATTCGCTTCCATTTCTGCTCATAGGACTAGTTGGCGCTCAGAAGGTGTTACCTCGGGAGGGACAATATGAATCAAGATCAGTGCCGACAAGTCAGTAATCAGAGGGATAGATGGCCTGAGAGCCTATACCTCAAGGTCAGAAATGGTAGATTCCTCCGGAGTCAGAAATTCTCCTCGCAGAGCAGGCTCGGGCACAGTTTCTTGTGTTCTGGTCGCTTCAAACGACCCTTCTTGGTCAAGTCTTCATTTCAATGGTGGCGGAGGTGGCTCCAAAGTAACCGACGAGAAGCCTTCATGATCGACCGAGCTATTGATCTTCCACCTTGTGAAATGAGTAGTCGAAATAATAAGGCTTGACTAGCGTTGAACACCAAACACTCACTAAATGGTTTCCTAAAGACAAATCAAGCAATTGACTATCTAGTAGGAAGGAAAGTTATGCCAATTTACACTAGAGAAACTAATTGTTGTAAATGCAACTTGAACAAGGAAGCACCCTCCTGGTATACTATGCAAAGTGTGATCCAATTTCCACCC
>SNQJ01S0073255.1:4480-25691 GCA_010110895.2 Picea sitchensis | reverse complement strand
TTGTTTTTCCAATCTCTTGACCGAACCAAAACCAAAAATTTTCTTCAACTATAAAAACACAAAAGTAGCTTAAGCATGCGACCAATAGCCAGGATATCCTCTACAAAGTTTAACCGAAAGAACGGTTTTACTTTGGGAGTTAACAAACCCTACAAAGAGAAAATTCTAATGTATTTTAGATTAAGTATTATTTTTAAGGCTTGATTTAATCACAAGGTACAATAGTGAAATTAACGGTGTTATAAAGAGACGAATAAGGAGGAGAGAATTAAATCACTTGAAAGAAAAAATAATTCTAATTGAAAAGAAAAGCTTGTAACTAACTCTTTGTGAACTCAACTTTTCTAAATGAAATTTCAAGATCTTATAAAATGAAGAAATCCTAAAAACTTTCTTTTGCTTCACTACAAACTACTTAAGTTTCTAGAAATCATGAAGAACTTGAAAATAAAGACTCTTTTTCCTTTTTGCAAATAACAACTTTAACTACTTTACCAAATTGAAATGCAAGAAAATAATTTATTAATTTTTTTTTCCGAACCGATTTAAAGAGAAAAAATTGAAGTAAACTTTTTCTTTTTTCAAAGCAAGTAAAAAAGAACAAAAATAATTCTAAAACAAGATTGGCAAAGACCTTCACCCCGCTGCAGATCACAGGCATTCAACCAAGAAACCAAAAAGGAGAATCTAAGACTCAATAACTTGCTCAAAACATTTTTAAGGAAAACAGAAGAAGACTAAGGAAACAAGTAAACTAGAACCTATGCCCAATCTATGTCCACAGATAGGGACTCTGGATGATTCAAGAAAACCATGAGAAGTGTGAACTTCGGTCAGGAAAGAGGAAAACTCCCTCTTTATTAAAAAACTTTCATGAAATAGAGACATGGGTTGTTGCATGAGAAACCTGTGTATGTATTCCAGATGGTTATTGAGCAGAGTGCTTATGTACACAGGCTAATCCAAAATAGGGAGCGTACACCTCTGAGTCTTTTCAAAAATAAAAAGACAAGGAAAACTTATAGGGCAGGGACAATTGGTATGCACTTAGGAGGTGACCATAACCCCTTGAAAGACTTAGTAAACTTGACTAAAACTCGAAAGGAAAATACAAACCAATCAATCAACCCAAAAGCCCCTAAAAAACCCTAAAGAGATCCCCAATATGGTCGCCAGTTCTGCTAGCGGGAAAATCCCCCCTTTAACAATATCAGGGTTTAAAATATAGACAAAGCGAATGACCGTCTAAAAGTTAATATATTTTCTACTCTACCCCAAACATACCAAAACAAATAAAAAGAAAGCAATAAGAGAGAAGATCAGTAACTGTACCTTTTATCCCCGTCTAGTGATGATTTCCTCAAGACCTGTAGTTCCAACGATTGCACGTCTCCTCCCAAGGATGACCTGCATCCAAAAGTAGGAAAACAAGGACTACAAGCATATTATTCTATTCATGAGTTAGGGTTAGATATCAAATGCTAACTATAAATAAATTAAAATACGCAAAACATCATCATTTGGGACAGGGAAAAGAGATTATTTTATTCATCAAACAAAGACTGAAACTTACAATCCATGTCGGCCACTCTTCCACGAACCTGGTCTAGGATCCTCTTTACAATGCTCCAAGTGCACCTTCAATAGGAATCTTCTCTCAATCTTCTTATCATCTCAAGGGAAGGGAATGGATTGAATGGCAGAGAAGAGGATGAAGAGGGAATGCTGAGGGAATAACTCACAAAAGGTAGCAAAAGCTTGGGCAAGGAGGGGAAGTAAAATTGGGCAGAGTTTCATTTTTCTTATGCTTGGATGTGAAATGAGACCCCAAAAAATCCTTATATATGACATAAGGATGGTTATTTAGTTGGGTAACAGGCTATAGCAGGTGAATTTGTTGGGAAACCTCTAATAGCCCGTGAATTTCAGTGATTTCCTTACAACTTTTTAATTTTTGCAACTTTTGCAAGAATACGCGGGTTGTTTAGTGTGCAGCAAATGTATGTACGTGGGATTTCTATCATGCATCAATCATATGTACATGGGTTGTAGTGGTGTAGGACACATACATGCTCTAAAAAATGGTTTTTTAAGAGGAGCTCCTCAACAGTGCTTTGGCAAAATATGCAAGAGAACCAAAGCCATGTATGCATGGATAGGGCATTTTAGGGATATAATAGAAAGGTAGTGTTCAGTGCTCCAGTAACCCTACCTTTCATACTATATTTTTCAACCATCTCCTGAATTTCATTACCCATTAGATCAAAGAAGGCTAGGAAAAATTCTAAGTCCGGAGATCCGACCCAAGACTTTTTGAAGCATTAAAACCTTTTAGAGTTGTCAAAATTTCAGATAAAGTAACTGGATCAACCATTCTAAGGCCTTCTTTCTCTGAGAAAATCCTTGGATAAGTTCTAATAACTGCCAGTTGATTGGATATTGTGAGATTTTCCTGAGCCTTGAAGATATGTTGAAAATATCTAATGGCCTCTTTTTTTATTTCTTGTCTACTAGTGTCCATTGATCCATCCTCCTTAGTAATATCCCATATCACATTTTCCTATTTTTTAGAATTTGCATAAGCATGAAAAAACTTAGTATTCATGTCACATGAAGCAAGCCAGTTTATCCCGCTCTTTTTCCTCCAAGTTTCCTCCTCCTGGTTCAATAGAAACATTTTCCTTTTTTTTTTCTAGTAACAATAATTTGTCTTCCTCCTTCTCAAAGCCCCCTGGATAATCAGTATAAAGTCTGTCTAAATCAAATTCTATCTGCACCAATTCCTCCTTTGCTAATAGTTTCTTCTTTCTTTCCCATCTAATTGCCAATGACTTAAGTAGTTTGAGATTTTTTACTAGTGAATCCATAGGATTTAATATCTTTTTTCCCAATAATTCATTCCAATTTGATATCGCTAAATTAACAAAATCTAGTTCCTCCAGCCATACAAAATTAAATTTAAAAGGATAACAACACTTTTCCTTTTCCTGTTCCAAATGGAGTATCACTGGCATATGATCAGATATTTTAATATTGCTCACCCATAATCTATATATGAGACTTGTTAGTGTTAAATCCTCATTTATAAAAAATCAATCAAATCTCTTAGCGATGAACTCTTGTCCACCCATACCATTTCTCCAAGTGGGAAGTATTTTTATAGACTCGACATCCACCATCCCTTCATCTTGTATCATATGGATAAAATATTGATGTAAAGGATCATTTCTAGCATTGGGTCCCCACACTTCTCTGTTTGAAGTGGTAAAGATTAGGTCGCCTCCCAATATAAGGTTGTGATCTTTGAGCACCCCATCCCTTTCGATCTCCTCCAAGAACTCCACTCTATCACTATACGGACCATAACACTTTATCAACTTCATCCTTTTATTTAATTCTTTTACTACACCATCCAAGTGTATTCTTGTAGGGGTCATAAAAGGAGAGAATTCGGTTTTTCTCGGATTCCAAGAAGATAGCAACCCTCCTGATAATCGTAAGGAATCCACCCCATAGAAATACCAATTAGGAAGTAGTTTAACACAAATCTCTCTCTCTTTGACTTCATTGACCATAGTTTCCTGGATGATTAGTACATTTGGTTTAACAAGTGCTAGAAACCTTTTGAGGGATAAAAAATTTGAAGTGCCCCGCACTCCTTGAACATTTAAAGTTGCTACAATCATTTTTTAACCCTCGCTAGGGATTTTTGTGCTGTAAGCACCTGTGGACCATCTACAATCATATAACTTGAATTGTCTTTAGTTTCCTTCTCTTTTCCTGGCTTCCTAGCACTTATAGTTTTGAGAGGGGAAAAATCTGTATCGAGTCCTCCATTAACTGCCCCTTTCAAGATAGTAGCCTCTCCCATCACACTGTAATCAAAGTCTTTTTTAAACTTCTTATCCATCTTATTTGTTTCTATGGTCTTAGGTAATGTATCTCCTCCAGTGAATATCTACAGAGGATCTTGATTTAGAACATCTTCATAAGAGGGGATAAAATTTAATAAGTAGTCATCTATCTCATATAGGACAGTTGGGTTTTTCTGAGTGTTAAACCTCGGGGAATATAAGGCGTCCTATGCATCCCTGACATTTTTTGTATCCTATACAAAAGGGATAGGTCGCTCAATCGTTGGTACAGTAGAACCACTCAAAATGTTAGGATCCCGATATGCCATGTCCACATTGTGCTTGACTTTAGAGTTCAACAGTAAATTTGTAAGGCAAGCCTCACTCCCAACTATCTCATTTATCCCATCCACCCTATTCGAGGGAATAATATCGAGAGTCGGTCTTACCCATCCCTCGGTGGTAGCAAGAGGGTGGCCGCTTTGAAAGTTTAAACTTCCCTTCTCGATCCCAGAGTTTAAATCATCCAACATCTGGGAAGGTAATCCTCACTCGAGCGTATAGATGTTCCCCCGAGACTTACATTACCTCCTTCCCCCACCACCTCTCTCGTCAGATCCATAGACATCAAAGACACTCCTATAAATCCTCCTCCCGAGAAGGTTTCGCCACATTCCCCTCCTAGTACTCTCCCTTCCAATTCCCTTCTTAAGAGGAATAGTAGTTACCATTAAAAATGTCCAAAACCTCCTTCTTAGTACCATCCCCACAAGGTTCCCTAAAACCGATAGGGTTTACTACCGAAGAAAAGGTACAATCGATCCCTAGTATCATATTAGTGACAGTCCCTATTTGGGATGACTCCAACCCACAAACCCACAACCAATTTAAATCACTAATGGATAGTGAGGAAAAAAAGATAGGGCACAAAGTTTTTAATCTACCCAAAACTGTGTCGCTATCCAAAGTCAGTAGGTGTAAGGTCTCTATAATGTCTTCAAGTTCTGAAGTCGTTGTAGTTTTCTGCATCTCCATCTCCACCTCAATTTCTGAATCAGAACAGTAGGGTGAAATTTTCTTCCAAGCCCCAGGACATTGATGTCTAAGGTGCCCTGTATAGTCCAGAATTCACCGATACACAATACCACACCAAAAAATATCAATATCTATTGGTAGCCCTTCTTTAAGTTAAATTCAACCAGCATTTTCCCCATTCTTCTGTCTTGACCTGTTAGTAACTTTGGATCGACATGCATAAATTTTCCAAGTGTGTCCCCAACTGCCTTGAAGGCCTCCAGGTTCTAGATAGCTAGCGGACACCCAGGAAACAATACCCATAAATGACGGAAACAAAGATGTTCCTTCTCTATGTTAAATAAATGGGCCCATCGCTTCAACATAAGGCTTCCTTTATTCACAATCTAGACTCTACTCAGCGCCTCCTCAACATCCTCCGATGTTTTGAAGCGAAAAAAATACCATCCTTTAACAAAAACGAAGACCTCAGGTGTGTACCCCAGCGTTGTACCTTAATTGTCTACTACCCAACTATGAATGTCTTTGGCCGCCATCGACCAGTAACAAAAACGTCACATGAGCACCCACAGGGAGTAAGTGATAACTTCCTTCATCTCAATATCCCGACCAAGTGTTAGTGAGAGCTTCTTTTTCTTAACCCTCCATGCCTTTAAACCATCAAACTTTTTTGCCTCCCCCACAATGTTGTGTAAACCCGACCCCTCAGAGTTATTCCCCTCCACACATGTGTCTGCTCTCCTTTTTCTTCCTCCCTTTACCTCTAAGAGTTCCTTCGTCTCTCCCACCGTGTTCCCCTCCCTATAATATCCACCCTCCGAAAACAGTAGAGCACTGAACTTTGTATCTAGATTAGGATTGTCCCTTGAGGCCCCTCCTGCCCCAAGCTTCAACTCCACCTCCACAACCTTATTTGAACCAGACACACCACCGTTATCAGCTGACTGCACCACTGGCCTTTCCATAGTTGAAGCCTC
This sequence comes from Picea sitchensis, assembly GCA_010110895.2. Classification (NCBI taxonomy): domain Eukaryota; kingdom Viridiplantae; phylum Streptophyta; class Pinopsida; order Pinales; family Pinaceae; genus Picea; species Picea sitchensis. The sequence continues at coordinate 19,825 of SNQJ01S0073255.1, read as the reverse complement.
ACTGCAAATCCCTCCCTCTAATCCCCTCAACGTGGAGATGTCAAGTGTTTTGCCTCGAGTGTATTTTCGCAAGATTTCCAAACTCCCTCCACTTCTCAAGTAAAAATATTGTTTATGATCTCGATGGATCTGGTGTCATTTGATCCTCACTCCTACTCGCCACATGTACCAAATAAGGTACGAGAAACTCACTCTAGCTCAGGAATAATAACTCTCGCGTCATATTTTTTTAATGGTTGATGGTACGCTTTCAATTTGTCTCTGTACACCTCATCAGTATTGAGGAGGCGCACCTATCTCCACCAGTAGTCATCGTCCAGGTCGGCTCCACGGTCCACTATGTTTACCCCCATTGTAATGGAGTACCTATCCAATTAGCGGCGTCATAAAGAAAACTACCCTAGCATTACACCCTACCTGCCTGCCACCCATCAAAGACCTCTAATTGCCTTTCCTACACCCCTCCCGAGGCCACCGAGGTCCCATCGACCCATCCGAACAAACCCCACCAAAAATGGCATGATTCGTTATCCCCATTTATAATTTAACTACATAATAAATATATTGTAATTACATTTTAGTGAAATAATTTTCATTAAATATAAAATATTCCCTACTAAATACAAATATTATATATGTTTCAATAAAAAAACTATCAAACTTCCTTTCCTAAATCTTAAAAAGGAAATCTTTAATCAAATTATTAATTACTATAAATTTTATAAACAATAAAATAATTAATTTATAAATAAATAAATAAAAACTAAATCCTATATAATTGAACTTTTGATATCCTTAAATAATTCTTATTTTATAATTGAAATTTTGATATCCTTTATTAGTACGAATATTTTTTATTAATTATTATTTTAGAATATTAAATAAAAAACTTAAATATATTAATGAAAAATCTACAACTTTAATTATTATTTTAAAATATTGATTATTAAGTTTTTACAATTTGTTGGTGTATTAATGTGAAGGGTTTTGAGACATTTTTCTTCTATGAGTTAATAGTTCAACATTAAAGAACCAAACCACTCACAAGCATTTAAAAAAAGCATTCTAATTTTAATTAATGGAAAGGTTTCTTATAAAAGATAAACTTATATGTCAAATTTATGTTTAAAATTAAAAAAATGCCTTTTATCGATGAAATTTATTTTAAAAATAATATATATTTTGACGTCCATTTAACGGTCAAATTTTAAATATGTGGCCACACCCAACTATCAACAAAACTATGTGTATTTTCGATCCAATTAGGCATATGAGGGGCTAAATAAGAACTAACCATTGAACTTTGGAACCCCTTCAAACACCACGCTCTTCGGTTAAGTTTGTGAGGCCTTCAAATACCAATCGCTTCAATCAAGTTTTAGGGGTTTAAAATGATTGTCGATGTTAATTGTTCAAGGTTTAGGAGTTAGATGCCTAAGTTTATTTGAATTTGTTTTCAAAATTAAATTAAAAAAAAAGTATTACATATTTTGGGGTAAATTAAATTGAAAAAAAATATTAAAAATTTAAGGGTTAGGGATTATGAATTATAAATAAATATAAAATTAGAAAGAAATTGTAAATTAAAATGTAAAAATTAGAAACCATATTACAAATACAGTCAAATGTTTGGTAGTAACTCAAATGTTTTTTGATCTTCACTGAACGAAATTAGGCTAACTTTTAAAAATAAGTCATAAGTAGTTAAGTCTGAATTAGCATAATGAGGACCATAGATTGACAAAATCAAACCATAAATTCTAAGAATGCTAAAGAGACCTACAGAGATCACAAAGCACCAAAAATTCAATCTAGAAGAAATATAGTGGGGCTCAATCATCCACAAAATGAACTGATCTGATTCCTTGGACAGGACCATGTCGATCCCAACAACCAAAGTAGATGGAAAAAAATTTGCTTGCATACCATTCTCCTGAGTTATTTCAAGAGAGCCTCCATCACACTTAACCAACCAAGAAACCATAATGAGACACAGTTTGCTCTGGCTCTTAAGATCCTCCAACCTTTTCCCAAATTTTCTCTAGTCCTTCTCTTTTGGTAGCATGACTCGAGCCACCATGGTTTTGGCATGCCAGTCAAGCTCTGTAGTGAGATGAAACTTAATATCTATATTCCTTGTGTAGCAAAGGTATGAGACTATTTAACCCACCTGATCATCGACATATGCATCTTCCTGGAAATACCAAATCAGCTTCACGTCATCCTCTAGTGGTTGCATGGCCTCTTAGGTTACAAGGAGAATGGGGCTCTAATAATGGGTCATCACTTCCTCCATAGCAAGAGCCACTCTGCACATTCTAACAATAGAATCCTTGCCACAACCCACTCATGGAGCCATAAAAGCCCAGAGAAATGGACCCAAACATCTCCAAACACAATCAAGAAGAAAAACATAGTGGAAAGAAATAACCACGGATGGATTTCTGCCCATATTTAGCAATTGCTCCCCATGCTTAGTAATGATGATATCCAGGACAAGGTCAAATTGTTCAGAAATACTCATAAAAATGAATCTTTCTCATCATTAATTCGAACCCCATGCAATTGGTATGCCTCCACTACCTCTGATGGTTCATTTGATCATGGAGGAGGGCACAACAAAAGTGAACAAACTAAATTCGTGGTAAGGAGTCTAGGAACAAGGGTTGGAGCCCTCACATAGCTTTAAAACCCTAGGCTACCACCACTTGTGCCATCGTCATGGTGCCTCCCGTCACTTTGTAACCCAATATGGGTATTTAAGTAATGAAAAATTAATATTAATTATTTAAAATTAAAAAATAGAATTAAAAATTGAATGTTTAAAAATATATATAAAGTTAAGAAATTACAAGTCTAAATATTTAGAGGTAAAGTAATGTACTTGAAAATAAGATTGAAAGTATGTCTCAAGAATTTTAATCCTAGAGAAAAATAGAGTAGATTCAAAAGAATTTTATCACAAGTATAGTCTCAAAATTAAATGCAATATACCATATCCTATCTTTGTCAAAGCCATTCTTTCCCCATTGAGAGCACAACTATGATTAGTTATTTAATAGAACAACATAAACAACATGGATGATAAGAGGCTTCCCAAAATTGTCTTAGACTCAAGCCAAAATCAGAAGCTTCTCAAGAGGGAATGGAATAATGATGCCAACTCTTGATTGAATCATTGGAAAATAAAGGAGGAAGTTATTCTCCCAAATACCAATGATATTAATAATATTATTAAAGCTAAATTTAAGGACAAACTTTAGTGTGATAAAGAATTAGAGGACATAAGAAAATTAATTTAAGATACTCTAAGGAGGTGGTTAACCCTATCAAAAGTATCTCTCTATTTTTACTAGTTCCAAGAAGAGAATCAATATTGCTAAAATAAAAATTAATTCCCAAAAATTCTGAGACCCCATGGTATGAAAGAATTGAAAAGCGCTTCTCATAAAATGCCTTGCGTATTACCATATTAAATTTTAGTTTCAAAATATTTGTCACAATAGTGACCTTCCTAACATTCTAAGTCATCAAAACTATTCTATTACTATCAACTTAAAATAATTAATATAATAATATTATTAATTAAAAATAAAATAATAATAATAATAATATAAAAAGATATTTGTAATTTTAAATTTTAATTTTTTTTAATTTAAAGTCAAAAGATTCCATTATTATTGCATAGAGTGATATGTAATATTAATATTTAAGAATAAAGTGATGTGTTCTAATTTTAAGTTTCAATTTCTAAACTTAAAATTATATGTTAAAAAATTCTAAAATTTAAATTAAAAATTTAGATGGTTCAAAATAATTTTAAAATTTAAAGATATAATTGAAGGCTAAAAAAACTAAACCCGTGAAATGTTCATGATGTTTAAGGATTTTAGTCAAGTATTTATAATTGTGATTTTAAGTTTTAGTCCTTCTCTTTTGGTAGCATGCCCTGAGGAACCATGGTTTTGGCATGATAGTCAAGCTCCGTAGTGTGGTGAAACTTGGTATCTCTATTCCTTGTGTAGCCAATGTCTGAGATTATTTCACCCACCTGTTCATCCACATATGCATCTTCTTGGAAAGCCCAGATAAGCTTCAACTCGTCCTACATTGGTTGCATATCTTCTTTAACTAGAAGGGGAATGGATATCTAATAATGGGTCATTGCTTCCTCCATAGTAAGGGTTTCTATGGACTTTATAACAACATAAGTCTTAGTACGAGCTTCCCGTGGAGCCATTAGAGCCTACATAAATGGACCCAAACATCTCCAAACACAATCAAGAAGAAAAACATAGTCGAAAGTGATAACCATAGATGGATCCCCACCCATATTTATCAACCACTCTCCATTCTTAGAAATGATGATGGCTAGAACATAGTCAAATTGGTCACTGATACACATAAAAAGGAAACTTCCCCATCATTAATTCGAACCCCATGCAACTGGTATGCCTCCACCACCTCCGACGGTTCTTTTGATCACGAAGGAGGGAGGAATTTTTTTTTAAGTAAATTCATGTTGAGGAGCATGGGAACAAGGGTCAGAACCCTCACATAACTTTAAAAACCTCGGATGCCTAACGTTCAAGTTTCTTCCCTTGGCCATGTCTAGGGCCATATGACCCATACCCAGTGCTAAAAAATTCTAACGATACCTAAATACCTAGTTAGAGGAAAAGGATGAACTTGATAGGCCATTTGTGGTGGTTCAAAGTATCGTTATTTGTTGGGCCTCCAATTTGATGTTATTTTCACTGCCACATAGTCCCTTTTTTCCTATAATATCCCTTTTCCTCACATTCTTATTATCCTTTTGTTATGTTATTTGATGATTCTTAGTGGAGATGTCATCCTAAGCTATAAGATAATCATGTTTCTCATTTAAATGCAGTTTCCATTATTTTTAGTGAATTAATATATTAGAAGGATGATTATTGCTAATGAGGGATTACACGGAAATTTCTTGTAGTCAAAGAACAAATGAGTTCCAAGGTTGACATATCTACGCAACTCCAAGTGAAATTCCATAACTAGGATTTTGTTCATACACTTGTTGACATGATTTTATGTTGTTCAATTCATAACCATGTCCATCGTGGCCACGTCTAGCTCATAATTAGCATTTCAATCAAAATCAAAAACACCCAACATGAAGTTATATTTACATGTAAATTTTGAATCAATGAGGATGAATCAGGGAATTTTGCGACAAGGGTTTTGTGTAAAATGAGCCCATTCAGGTAAGCTTTATGCATATTCCCCAAAAAGTGCATGATGTGGGCTATACAAGCTTTTCTTCACATCCAATCCTCCCATATTCCATTTTATGGTTGTTTCTTTTCAAGCGTATGCCAAATGGTGACCAACCAAAGATGGGATTTGAGGTTTGAGGAGGTTGGATTGATTTCACTGAGAGAATCGAGGGAACAATATAGGAAATTATGGACCTCTTATCCCTCATGCTCAATACGATATCTGAACACAATTTCTACACATATCTATCAACAAAATTTTATTTTTAGAATACTCAAGCCTTCCTATGTAATATCTATAAACCACATACAAAGGATGGAAGAAGGGAGTCATAGTGAGAGAAGAAGGGAGTCATAGGGGGAGAATTTGTAAACTTGTAAATTTTACCAAATGTTGAATATAAAGAAGTTTATTATCCATTCATGGTGTTAGTAATTTCTTAGTCCTCTAATTTTACTTGACATCATATCTCAGGAGGACCCCCTAGTATGTGTTGGTATGTGTTGTGTCTTTGTTTAATTATTTATAGTAGAATTGACTTGTTTTTGCAATTTCTTTTTGTTTCACCAATTCATGTATTCACATGTAATTTTTAAATTTAACACTTTAAGTTTGAAAGAGGATTATATTAGTGAGATAATTTCATTTCAGAAGTGTGATATATTAATTTATCTTTCTTGCAAAGCATTTCTTTCCTACACTTTTCATTTAAGTTTAAAATCAAACAATGACTCGTAACTTAAGGTGACTCACTTGAATTTACACTATCTAAGTGAAACATAGTATGGTTATAGATCTACACCTAGAGCTTACATCAATATTGGTGTTCCAACCAATTGAAGGTTAAATAAGTTCCTTTAGTCATGAGAATAACTTTTAGTCCTTAAGTTAAACTCTGAAATTCCTTTCTTTAAGTCCGCATTACATCTAAACTTAGTTTTCTCACAAAGCATTTCTTTACTGCATTTGCATTGAATATTTTAATTTAAGATCATTTTTTTATTTTACAATCAGAAGTGTCTTAATTAGATTTCAAACTTGTCTGACATAATGATGTATGAGTGGAGAGTTGCACGTAGTGCTTGAATTTGTTTTGGCTTTTCTACCATTGAAGTTCAACATAAGTAATTGGTATAGAGATAGGATTCATTTTGAATTAGCACTGAATATTCTTGTTTTCTTTAGTTGTATTAGTTCCTAGAATTAGGAATTATCAATGTGCTAGACCTGCACATATTTTGTTTCCATCTCACAAGCTTATGCCCCCGAATTGATAAATAAATGCTTCACAATTTAGACAACTAAAATACCTAAAATTTTGGTATTTTCTTGTGATATGAGTCCCTACCAATTAGTAGTCAAATATGAGTGATTTCGATGAAAATAATTAACTTATGTTTGTGAATCTGGCACTTTATTGTTTTAATTTTAGTAGAAGTCGTTAGGTAATTTCAAGATCAATTATGCACATACTATGTCTGTGACTCATAATTTAACCTACCTTGATTGGTAAGAAAATGATGAGGAATATAGACCACTAGACCATCCCAACATTTTGGCATCATTGTCGGGGAGACACTAAAGAAATCGGTTTTGGAAGTCGCAAAATTTTCTATTGCTTTTAGTTGTAAGTTTCTTGATTCTTTTCTTTTTGAAAATTTCAGGTTTTTATTCTTGCAAGTTTTCTGATTTTCTTAGGTCCTTATACTTTTACTTGCATTTTTTTTGTTGTGCCAACATTTACAACTTGGAAGAGGAGAAACAAAAAGACACAAATGAACCCTCACTTCAGGATTTCTGAAAGGGTTCTATCTCGATGCATCCACTTTCGTGGGTATCTCCAAGACCTCGTGATGTTGGAACTATAAGTGTGTTTCCTTTTATGCAAATTTTTTTATTCATGGAAAGAAAAGATAACTCATGTCAACAGACAACCTGGTGACAACAGGGTCTTAGTAATGTGAGGGAATTCGAGTACATGATTAGATTTTGTTTTAAGTTTGTTTGGTGTGGTGTATTTGTTTTGGATTTTATTTATTCCTTTAAATGTGGAGAAGTATTTACCTTCCATACATTATTCCATTCATGATAAAAACCTCTTGAAAAAAAAAAAAGAACTTAAGAATGCTTAGGAATATGTTGAGCAAGGGAGGATGTGTTGCTACAAGGACTTTATCAACTCCTTACCCAAAGTTCAAAGTCATCACTAGGAGTTAATATTCACCTCATGAAGCAACCCAAGAATAGATTATCCATGAAAAAACCCCACAAGAGGAGGACTTAAAAGTTTGTTCTAACTCTTATCAACAAAAAGACAAAATCGATATTCATGGAAAATCTCTAATCAGGAGTAGATACTAGAGCCAAAAATTGAAGAGTTTCATGGATGCTTATCATCAGATCCCTTGTGTACTCAGAAATATAAAGATCAATTCTCTGAAGAACTTCATGACATAAAATCTATAGGAAATCAAGGAAACAACAAGCATATTGAAGTTTAGTTTCAAATAGTCACCAATTTGCAACATCACTCCATATTTCAACAATTCTTGGCACCATTTATACAAAATAAGTTGGCCTCTCATATCCCAATATTCATTAAGGTATATTTTTCAGATTTGGATATGAGTACACTAGATACCTTGCTCTATGAATGGATGCATTATAAGTATTCCTACACTCCATGAAAGAGGTTTTTCTTTTTCAAGTACAATAGGATAGTATAGAAAAATAAATAAAGATAAAAATAAATCTTAGTTTTGAAACCTAGGTTACCGACACAACTAAGCTTGAACTCTACATGAAAACTAGGTTATTGGTAGGTAGAATTAATCAATAAGTCAATAAGTCCAAATTATGGTAATTATAAGGAACTTCAGAGTGTGCAAATTTCTTGTAGTATTCTTTTAGATTATCAATATTCCAATGTTCAAAGTTTATAAGCATGTTGCATAACTCATATTTATAGCTCAATTTCTTTCAAAACATTTATGCCCCTGCATAATCCAAGATTTAGAAAATCAAATTATGCTTTGAAGCCTAGATGTTTTCACTTTGTTCCAGGTTCCAAAGTTTTTATATTCCAAACATTTATATAAGGAAAGGGGTCCAATATTATTTAGCAACACTCCTTACAATAATCGTCTCAATACATTCAAGATGATCAAGATTTCCAAGACACAATGGTTATTGGAATATGGCGTTACCATATTTCCTAAAACCATGACTTAAAGCATTTTTTAAAGAATTGATTCATAGTAATTTGGTTTAGGTCATGGTCAATTTAGAAGCTCCTACTCCAACACTACACATAGCAAAATTGAGAAGAATTAATTCAATGTGGGAATAATTTTTGACACAAAGGATTCCAAATTGAACCTACAAGTATTTCAAGAGCATGCAAAGAAAAATCAAGGGTTTCTAAGTGTTCCCCAACTGTTGGGACATGGTTTTAGGACTATTTTTGGGAATTGTGTAGTGCGCATAGAAGAATGCAAGACAATTAATTCACTTTCACGACCGATGCACGCAAAGAAAGGGAGACCATTAAATCCGTTAGGAATTTTGGGTCCATTGACAAGGGCTAAGCCTTATTGTAATTGAATAAATTTAATGGTTTTTAGATAGAGAGTAGAGAATTCAGAGACCTTAGTATGTGAAAAAATGTAATAAAGCGGAAGTATGCAATGTCTGCGAGGATAAAAGAGTGAAGAACGATAGAGATAGATAGAGAGATAAGAGAATGGAAAGGGAATGATGTATGAGTGTAGTGCGCATATTTCGTAAGAGATGAATCTGAGTAATATAATAAGAAGCCAATCATTGTGGACGTATGACATATTGGGTGAACCAAGTTAAATATAGTGTCTTTGTGTCTTGATGTGTTTGTTGTTTTGTTTATTGCACGCATATGATGTATCTTTGGTATTTTGAATATGTTACATGTTCTTATGTTTCTATGCACAGGGTATAAGGTATAATGAACTAATGCTAGGTGTAATGGTTATGAGAACTGCGTCACATTGTTTCATGACTATGGAAACCTGGTTCCTATAGTCCCCATAGATACCTTAGGTGAGACTTCACCTACTTGTGGGTGATGTTGAAAGGGCCAGTATCTTAGGGTTTTTTTTGGTGAATTCATATTGAACCCCGGGTCTTCCCACTATGTTCCAGAAAATGGCTCTGTTGTCAGGGACATGATCTAGGACTAAGGGAAATGTGGAGGTTGAATAAGGAAGAGATCGGATACTGGTTAGATTCACAGGAGCATGATTTTTCCAGATATCAGAATAAGAACCCACATATCAGTTCAAAGAAGTGGTTACGGAGGTATGTATTTACAGACTTGCATGATATTTTCTTTGTTGATTTCTTGATAGTCTTCGTCGAGTGGTTATAAAGGTTAGCTGAAAATAACATAACATTTCACACTATTGTTCTCAGGAGTTGGATCCCTGATTTGATTCACCAATTTAATACCATAATTGATTTAATCTCATGCGCAATTGATTTTTGACTAGACAATGTATTGGGGGGTTATATTATTGAGTTTTATATAGATTGTACCCAGTCATATAGTGTTGCTGAAAGGGAGTTCTTTAAAGGTCTGTGAAGAAGATATTTGAAATCGGTGTCTACTTGGATCAAAATGTTGATGTGTGATAAGGGGGTTATGTAGTTGGAATTCGATCACCCTAGTGTCTAGGTGCCTTACCGTGCACATGGGGGATTGGGGGCTAACCTAGGGATGGTCTGAGTGTATGAGGGATGCAAGAAAAAATGATTAAGGAACATATGAACATATGGACTGAAGGATCTCAGTGTAGCAAAATTCGTTCTAGGAATGGAGATCAAGAGATATCAAAACGGTAGAAATCTTTGGTTAAATAAGATAAAATACATTGAAACAATGTTGAAGCATTTCAACATGTAGAATTGCAAACTAGTCAAGGTACCAATTCTTGTGGGAGAAAAGTTGCAAGTTGAACAACGTCCAAGGACGTCGGAAGAAATAGAATAAATGGGAAATGTTTCATATGTTAGTGTCATTGGTAGTACAATGTATGTGACAGTCTACACCCAACTAGATATTTTTCATGTAGTGTGAGTATTGAACAGATACATGTTGACACCTAGGAACCAAGAGAAACCTAAAACTGATAGGGAAGTAAATGTACTTGGCTTTTTCGATGTTGACTAGGTTAGAGAAATGGATTGATGAAAGTTGACAAGTGTATATGTGTTCAAGATGTTCACTGGAGCAATCATCTAGATGAGTAAGAGAAAGGAAGTCATATCCTTGTTAACAATATAATCTAAATACATGACAACCACTCATGCAAGAAAATAATCTGCATGGATGCATGATGTTAAAATCCTTAGACACCACTTATTCCTTTAAATATATACATGCAACATATAACATGATTCATAATAATTTCTTGATTGTATTGAGGTGATTTGCAGAAAAAGGATGATGTGCTCTTTATCCAAAAAATTCATAAAATGATGATTAATTTGCAGAATGATGGTATGACACAACGAAAAATAAAATAACTCAAAATATATATGTAGATGACATATATTACTTCATCTTCAAAGTCCCTTTAGATAACATGATTGTTCTCCATCATCTCAAAATACCAAATACATTACAACATGGGCTCACACAAATCCAATTTAATGGACTCTCTTTAATTCCACTACTAAAAATAAGAAAAAGAGTTCACAATTAGAATCCTTGCGAAATTATGAGAAAAATGAGTGTAATATTGACCATATTTTGAAAAGTCTCAAGTTCACCCTCTTTGACATGAAAATCAATGTGTTACAAGCTCATTAATGACAATATGAATTAATACTTTAAAAAATAACCTCAAATTACAAAAAAAACTTCAAATTCATGATCCTCATGAAAAAATGAGTCCAATGAGTATAAACTTGGCTATATTTAGACAAAATACCTCATGGCATGCATTTCTATGCAACACCAAACTAGCTACCTTATTGTGCATATTTCAAGATAGTATGTACCTCAGGATATGTTCCTTGCATTGGGATTCATGCCATATCAGGATGTTCTCCTTGATTCTGCATGAAGAAATGGGAATTCATCCTCAGGTCTTGATATTCACGCCCATATATAGGTAGTAGGCTCCCAAACCTCAAACTGAAAAATTGGGCAACTTAAAATTAAATTTAGGGGAATCCCCATAACATCTGGCACCTATGGTGTAGTGGTTAAAACCATGGCTATGTTTGGCGGAGGTCGTGGGTTCCATTCCCACCGATGACCTCTCTTTCTATGGTTTTGTTGATGTATGGTTGTAGTGTTATAACCATACTATATATGGTATATGTTTAACCTCCTCGCACAAGTTTTAGTGTCACTGGTTGTATGGAATATTACATAAACCAGAGCCTGGTGAATTATCCCTTGGCCCCTTTTCCCCCAAAATGAAACTTAAATTAAAATAATTTTAAAATCATTTCATGATAAGAAATATATGTGGGGCGTGATGGTAATAAAGAATTTGCTAAGGTTTATGGAGGTCACAGGTTTGACCCATGTAGACTCCATAAATTTTGGGAAACACTAACCAATGTTTCCCAATGGGAGGTAGCCACATGGTAGCCTCTCATTGGTTATCCCTTTTCATGTTTCAACATATGATTGGTCCAACTTGATGTACAATATTCCAAGTCAACTGCCAACCTGTCATACCATGTCATGTGTGCAATCATATGATCATGTGCCACTCCACCTATGTGATCGTATGATCATGTACCACATCCCTGCATGGTCATATGATCATGTTCCATGTCACCTATACGTTCATATGATTATGTGCCATGTCATTTGCATGGTCGTACGATCATGTGCCATGTGTCACCCTTGCAATGGTGACACGTGTCACCTTTGACTTTTCCCTTTGATTTTTTCCATTTATCTTGAACTTTGACCACTCACAACTTTTGCGTTCTAGATTCATTTGACTTGTCATTTGTGCCATTGGAAATATATCACCGAGCTCTATGTATTGATGTTTTTTTTGAGAGAATTTGGAATACTTTAATTTTGAGATTTTATGCATCCTCTTGGACCTCTGTGAGCATTCCAGATCCTTTTGGACCTCTTTGAGTGTTCCTTAGATCCTCCTGGATCACAACTTCCGATTGAAGAAATTTTAGACCTCCAAAAGTATAGATATTCATAAACTTAGTGATGATAACTCTAACTCACTCTTCCGTCTTACTGAAATTCCCTTATCCAGTAACTTAGTGATGAAGCTTCTTCAATCTTACATCTTGTTGAATGTTTTGAAATTYAGTCTTCATATTGGATCTCTGACCCTAGTTATTAGATGAGTCCACTTCTGTCTAATTTTTTGGAATATGGCTCTAACTCCGGCCTCTAGCATTGTCGCTAATAGCTCTGGTTCTAGCTCATATATTCCATGATAACAAAATTTATGTTCATTGAATCTCTTCAATACATGTATCATGTATTCTAGAATCCACTCCCATCTCCTATTGTTGAAGATAGTCTATCACAGCCAATCTGCAACCAAGTTGAATGTTGAATTATACCTTTCTCCTACCTTGAAAAACAACTTGACCTGTATTGTTATCATTTGCAGCTGTCTTGCTTCTTTTGTTCAAGGCATACTTCCACACGAACATGACATAGTATTTTGAAGATGTTTATAGCATGAATATTTATATGACTCTTAAAAGAGTATTATTTCTCCTTTACCATCTCTAGAAAGTTTTTCATTACATTGATTCTGTTTCCTCTTAGGATCTACATGTTGCAACTCCTTGCATCCTTCTATTCATTTTCCTTGGTTCTTCAGAATCAAGATTGTTGACTTAGAAAATTTGATCCATATGTATCCCTTTAGTTGATAACAATACAATACAATTGCTTATACCGTTTTCTAAAGGCTTAGAAATATTTATAACGAGATTCCTCTCACTTTGAAACAAAGTGGCTATATAGAAATATTTTTTGCAAGATTCCTCTCACTTAGAATGAAGTAGTTGTATAGAAATATTTTTAACAAGTTCCTCTCAGTTCTAACAATATGTAAGGTGGTTATCTAGAAATATCTTTTAACGCGATTCCTCTCACTCTCAACATCATATAAGGTGGAAATATATAAACTCTCTTACAAAACTCCTCTCACTCCTATCAACATATAAGATGGAAATATAGAAATTTTTCAGAGTTCCTCTCACTCTTATAATTTACAATGAGTGGCTTACAATCCTTCTAATATACATTAGGATATATCTACATATCCATATTACATTTAAAAATATACATATTTACAATGAAATATTTATATGGTTTACTTATGGATTCATTCTTCCCATTGTACTGGGAGGAGTCTCACAACTTCCAACTGTTGACAATGACTCTGACACTGATGCTAAATCTGACATTGAATCTAATGTTTAATCTGATGTTGAATCCAAGAAACCATTAGAACAAACTATAAGACTTCCCAATAACCTATATAATCTCTCCTTGCGAATACCAAACACTATTGTTGTGTATGGAGTAGCTTCCCTTGAATACAAAAGTAGCTGGCTATTCTGGAATGCAACTGCATAGCCTTCATCTTCAAATTCCACAACCAAGAGTACATTTACCTATAAATATGGAACATATAGCATATGATCAATTCACAAAAATCCTCCTGACTTGAGCTGCAATCTTACATATCCATACCCTCTTATTATTTTTTTGATGTTGGTTCTAGATCCTACATAGCAATCTGTGTGAAATTCTAAGAAAGTCAAGAATATTGATCTCATCCTAGTCATGTGGCAAGATGAGCCACTGTCCATGAACCATTCCTCGATGTCTTGATATATCACTTTTCCAATACCAACCATTAAGAAGTATTATTTCCCAAACTTTTTAGTAACACCATTAACTTCATCTGGAGTTGTTGCTTGTATTCTTGCAAGTTCCTTTACATATTTCCTTTTTTTCTTTAAACATAAGTGCGAGTAAAGTTTCCAACACTTCTTGAATTGATGTCCAATCCTACCATAATAAGATCAGAGTGTCTTGTTCCCATATTCGAACCATGATCCCTTCTTATCATTCCCCCTTTTCCTTTGCTTTGAGAGATGATCTTTACATTTAGCCTTCTTCTTGGATGACTTATCTTGCATGGATTTTCTTCTTTGACACTTCTCCACATCATGGTTACTAATTCCACGAGAATCACATGGATAATGGACCAATTACCAATGGGAAAAGTCTTCATTCATTTTCTTGTAGCATGCACATCTTTCTCTGGAGATGTCTTACACATGTTACCTTTCTTTGGACTTGAGGGTAAGACTAATTATTTATGAAGGAATTCTTCATCGAAATTTCTCCTTTCTTCAGCTATCCTCGAGCATTATACATCATGATGAGAAAAACAATAATATGAGGAGTCAACATTCTCAATCATGCCTTTTGAAAGAGGTAATCCCTTTCGCATTGTAGACTTTACATTCTCAACCTACCAATCTTCATCGATTGATGATGATGGTGCCAATACTTTATTTCTAATATGCAAATTTATTTCCAACTCATGAAAAATAGCCTTATGGAATTCCTCATGACATATCAATCAATCTTGCAGCCTCTGCTTCTCTTCCTCAAGAGCTTGCAACTGCATTCTTAACTTAGAATTCTCCTTCTAGATTTTCTAATTAATTTTATTTTGCAACCTCAACTTCATGAGAGATTTACTCATCTTGTCCTCTTGATAGCAACCTTCAAAATCTTCACCGACTAAACTCTTGCATCTCATCACATCAAAAACCTGCAAATACACGTAAAAATAGATCTGATACCACTTGATCCAAAAATTCTTAGACACCACTTAATCAGTTAAATATATACATGCAACATCTAACTTGATTCAAAATAATTTCTTGATCATATTGAGGTGATTTGCAAAAAAAGGATGATGTGCTCTTTATCCGAAAAACTCATAAAATGATGATTAATTTGAAGAATGATGAGATGACAAAAAAGAAAATAAAAGAACTCTCTCTCTCTCTCTCTCTCTCTCT
>SNQJ01S0073254.1:51266-67980 GCA_010110895.2 Picea sitchensis | reverse complement strand
AAAATGATAATATTTAATACAATTTTCCCTACTATATTGATTCACAGAAAAATAAAAGTAAAAAGAAAATAATGAAAAAGATTCATCATAAAACAACAACAGATACATATTCATTATTATTTTAAAATTTGAATGTCAAAACATTACAATTATAGCTCATCAAAAATTTGCAAAATTGAGCATCATTTTCAAGAGAATCTTAAAACTAATCAAGAATATCATATATCCCAAATTCATCATTCTCAAGAGAGATGTCCTCATTTTCTTGGACATTATTTTGTGCTTCCATTGTGTCATTTTGCTCTTCGATTGGGTCTTTGATATCCACAAGTTCTCCAAAATGATCCTTTCCAATCAATTCTCCTAATGGTACTTGAGGTTCCTTTGACATTTTTGCACCTTTGATTCATTAATCTCATTTCCTCAAGTAAACTTCTTGCATTTCATCTGGAAGAGTTAGAATAGCATTAGTTCTTTGATGAATAAAATCGGACTATAGTGGGTTACTTTCAATGTCTATGCAATTTCTTCATTTTTGTAAGCAACACACTAGTGTTGTACCTAATCACCAAATCCATAATAAATAATTAAGTTAAATAATGTAAAAAAACATAAATTAAAAATAAAAAATATTGAAGTATCATTTCATAAATGTTATATCATAAGTCTTCCCTGAACCCGAGAAAAAATCCAAAACCCAATCTTTTTCATTTGAAAATGTATCTATAAGATAATTAATTAGTGCTTGTGGCTTTTGATAAATGTTAACAATCTCTCCTTTCAAATCTTTTTCCTCATATGAACTAGCTTTCTAACCATAGCATTGTAAACCAATAAACTACTATGCTTCCCTCCATCCTTTACACTGAAAAGAATAGAATCATAAGAATCATATTTTGTCCAGCTTGCAAGATGTATGCTCTCAATATCACGTGTAAATGGTTCTCTATTGGATCTCTGAATATTAGGCTTGTACCTGTAACATAAATAAGTGAAAATTCAATTAACTTGTGAATTAATAAAATTAATTTCTAATTTACTCGCTAAACATACACTTTCAATATCTTACCAATAAAGTTGCATCCTCAAGTCTTTTATTTTCCCTTGAAGCATGATTGTACTAATCTTTGTTGTGTGTCTGAATGAAAAACCATAAATTTCCAAAATGGTGATGTTGTGACTTCCATAAATCCCATAACCACTTTATTGAAATCTTGGTAAGTATAAGACTCACTATCATATCCAATGTTTTGGATATTATAACCATGAGGGATATCCGCAATAACTAGGGAGTATTCCTTTTTAAAAACAATATTTGCAATTTTTTTCACAATCACCTAATATCACTTTATACTTAACAGTGTCAAGCCCATTCCAAATGTAGTGATCAAGGGTTTCATCAAGTTCAACATTTCGAGCATGTCTCATTCTTTCTCTTTCAAATTTGGCTTTTTGAATAAAACTTTTGAAGGTTTCAAGTACTCCCTCTGCATTCTTCTTTTGCATCTTTAATGAAACAAATAAACATATATTTATATATCTATAACTAATAAAATACAAAATAAATTAACCTAAAAATGAATAATATGAATTTAATAAATCAACATACTTTTTTGAATGCAACAAAAATTGTTTCAATGTTATTGTAGAGCTTGGATCTATATAGTTGAGTCTAACATCATTTCAACTCTCTTCATTCAACATCTTAACCATTTCCTCTTGTATTTTCATATACACCTTGAGACTAAAAAATATATAATAATAATGCAGTTATAATGATATATAAAATAAAATACTTAGAACATTGATANCTGAAAAAAAAAAAAAAAAAAATTATAATCCTAACATAAATAAGAAATAACTCAACAAACTTACTTTTTAAATTCATCACACATTTCTTTCATTGATAATTCACCCGAACTTACACATGATAATATAGTTATGATAAGTGTATCATCCTTCACTCCTTGCATCATTCTCCAAGGTGTTATAGTGATATCTTCTGGTAGGTTATTGATTTCAGGACATGTCTTACTTATGCTACATATTAAGGGTTTAGTCTTCTTAACCCTCTAATTTTTTATACCAATTTTTTCCCATAGACTAGAGATCTCATCTACCAAATCTCATACCTGTCAAGTTCTAAATCCCAATTGAAAATAGTTATCTATAGCTTTGAATGCATCACTTCCTTTGCAATTTTTTTATTTTACATTTTCTTCGTCAATTGGGAAGCCTATTTCCATACAACATTTCTTTTGAAACTTCGCATCAACGTTTGATATATCCCCACCACATATTTTAGAAAACTCATTATGGATAAATCTCACCCTTTGAATGAAATTCGTGGACATCATGTACTCATTATCAATGTTATGATCCCATGCCAATAACTTTGCTTATGCATCTATCAAACTAGCATAGATTATACATTTGACTATGTCAAAAAGAGGGTTATTGGGATACTCTTGCATCAATTCTCTTCTAGCCTCTGCAAATGATTTCCTCCAATCACATAATATTTATAGTCAAAACATTTGATCTATCAAATTCATCCCTACTATGAACTTCCATTGGGTCAACAATAATTATGTAGTCAACCACATGTGCATATGGATTGTACCTAGTCAATGCTTTCAAGTTGTGAATATGTAAGTGATGTTTTTTTATAATTTGACGTTTTTATTTTCCTTATGTGGGTTTATAAAGTTGTTTCACATTCAACTGAAATATATGGCCATCAACAACTAAGTTGGTCCTCCTCAATCGATTTTGAATGGAATTTTGTGTTGTTTTCATAATAATAGCATCTAGATCAGCACCTGGTGTTATTATTTCCCTGCTACCTTTAGGACTTTCATTATAATATTCGGATCTAACCATGACTTCTTCTTCATCAACACCATTTGATTTCCTCCCCTTGTGATTTAAATGGGTTTCATCTAAATCAATTATCTCTTCATAATCAATAGGAATGGAATCATCCCTGGGAATTTCTCTATTGTCTTTCTCTTGTTTATTCTTCTTGTGAGAAGGAGTAACAACCTCATTGGCACTAATCTCAGCAACATATTCATTTAGAGTTTCCACATCTTCAAATGTAACCCTCCTAGGCTTTCTAGAATGAGTATTTTTATTTCTTCTCTCTTGTTCGTGTGTATCTACTCTTGTAGCTTCAACCTCTGTTACTCTTTGTTTTTTTCCTTCCTTCTTGTGTCTTATCAATATGAAAAACATTGATGACTTCCATGATATTTTTCTCTTTAGAGTAAATTTCCACTACCATATGTGAAAGTCGCATAGCAAAATCTTGTAAAAATAAAATATAACATTTTTGTGTTAAATAAGATTTTAAAATTAGCACGATACTTATAATAATACATGGTACAAAAATAAGAATAATAAAATATCATTGCCTCTCTCAATGTCTTCAACGATAGATGCACATAATTCTGTAAAACTTTCTTCCCTGCTATAATTGCTAAATTTGAAATAATGTCCAATTTTGATATAAGTCTTGGCTTGTTTCATGAGTGCATAAACAATATCTATGTCTGGCACCAAACATATATCTCGTAACAAGACAAGTGGTTGATAATTTACTTGCACATGTTCAAACTCGGCATAATACAAATATATATGTTCTTCATTGTTTCCTTGTATGTCTTTTACAAACCAAGAATGTTCCATTATGTTTTCACCTTCGACATATTTCCACTCTCTAACATTCTTAATTGTTCTTAAGAGCTCAGGTGTTTGACCTTGAACAAATGTGCTATCAACTTGTTTCCTAGCATTCATAGAGGCCCCAACTGCACCTTGGGATGTCATTATTCCAGGTCTTGATCTGGATACATTCACAGATAATTTCTTTGATCCCATTTTTCCTATATGAAACATTAAAAAATAAATCGTGTCTTTATAATAATGACAGGAAAATGTTTACACTATAATAAAAAAATAATAAAATCGTCTATAAGATTTGAATTAAAAAAAAAATTACTTGACCCGCAGGGGTACTGAGGCGATGCTCGGCATCACCCTCCTCCACGCAAAACCAAATATTGTCCTATGAGAGTGCTAAAGGTGATATCGGGCATCTCTCTCCCCACACTCTGGCCAACAGACAGTCTACGCACCAATTATTTTTTTTCCCATACTTTATTGTACGGTATAGTACTCATCTGTATGGATTTCGCCCAGCAAAACACCTTGGAAATTGTGTCAAACATCAGCAGAAAGTTTGCCATAATTTCTATGCTTCAAATCAGTTGTACAGCTAGTAATAAATGTTGTACATCCCACCTTTAGCTGATGTATGGTACAAGATTGTAATAAATGTTGAAAATCTTCTTGGGTTGTATGCCAATCCCCTCCTTGGGATGTGTGTCTATCCTTTCTTGTTGCTACTCTTTCCCTCTTAGCTCAAACTTTCTTGGAAATCATGAATCTTCAACTTCCCTCCAATATCTCCTCAAAAAGTATGCCCCACTCTCCCTCGGGTGTTTCCTTTATGCGCTCATCAATGAGTAATTTCCCTAACCCTTGATCTTCCAAAGAGATAGACGGTCAAGATTAGATCTTTCCCTCTTGAGATCAACAGTCATGACTTAATTGTTCATTGAGTTCACTTAAATCACTTAAGTGAGCCACGCTTCATAAAGTCACTTTAACCCATTAAATATTAAAAGGATCAAATTGAATTTATAAAATCATTTTATAAAGTCACTTAAGAGATATATTTTCTCTATCTCCTCTACATGTTGGGCACCGCCAATGCAGAAGTACCTATGAGCTACAAAATCTAACACATTCTACAAATTATAAGATTTCCATTGGGAGGGTGAGCATTTGTATCATTCTATGTTCTTAGTGATAAGTGATGGCTTCGTCAGATAAAGAATATTGTATTTCTGAGACATCAACATATTGTTCACATACCTCTTCTTTTGGGGATAGAAAATGTGATGGGAATACTTGTAATGTAAATGAGGAGTCATATTTTTCACCTAGTCAAAAGTTTGATCATAGTGCAAGCAATGATATTTGACATGTTCATCAGGAAAGTCCTAAATCTGAGGAATTTGAAGGCACCAATGATAAATAGGAGGAATATGATGGCGATCAATCTATTAAGCAATTTAATAATATTGAAAATACTCAAAATCTAAGTCCAAGTGAAGACTTTGATTACAGTTTAAATGATTGGGATGATCATTTTCTTCCAAGTGAGGATTTTCAAGGTATTGATGAGGATGATGAAGATTTTCCTTCAAGTGAGGATTTTCAAGGCACTAATGACGATGATGAAGAATTTCCCTTAAGTGGGGATTTTAAAAGTAGTGAAGATGATTATGTCAATGGTGGAAATTCTTTCCCGTGTGGGGAATTTAAAGGTAGCAATGTTGATGATGATTATTTTCCTCCAGGTGAGGATTTTCAAGGTACTGATGAGGATGATGAAGATTTTCCTCCAAGTGAATATTTTCAAGGCACTAATGAGGATGATGAAGAATTTCCCTCAAGTGGTCATTTTAAAAGTAGTGAAGATGATTATGCTAATGGTGGACACTTTTCTCGAGTGAGGAATTTAAAGGCAACAATGTTGATGATGATGATGGTTTTCCTCCAAGTGAGGATTTTCAAGGTACTGATGAGGATGATGTATATTTTCCTCCAAGTGAGGATTTTCAAGGTGCTAATGAGGATGGTGAATAATTTCCCTCAAGTGGGGATTTTAAAAGTACTGAAGATGGTTATTTTGATGGTGGACACTCTTTTCCAAGTGGGGAATTTAAACACACCAATGGTTATGATGATGATTTTCCTCCAAGTGAGGGTTTTCAAGGTACTAATGAGGATGATGAAGATTTTCCTCCAAGTGAGGATTTTCAAGAAACTGAGGAGGATGAATAATTTCCCTCAAGTGGGGATTTTAAAAGTAGTGAAGATGATAATGTTGATGGTGAACAGTTTTTTCCAAGTGAGCAATTTAAAGGCACCAATGGTGATGATGAAGATTTTCTTCCAAGTGAGGATTTTCAAGGTATTGATGATGATGATGAAAATTTTCCTCCAAGTGAGGATTTTCAAGGCACTAATGAGGAAGAATTTCTCTCAAGTGGGGATTTTAAAAGTAGTGAAGATGATTATGTTGATGATGGACAGTTTTTTTCGGGTGGGCAATTTAAAGGCACCAATGGTTATGATGATGTTTTTCCTCCAAGTGAAGATTTTAGAGGAACTGATGATGGTGTTGTTGATGATGAAGACACTCTTGTTAGAGAAGAATTTAATGTCATTGATAGTCTTAATGGTGATGATGATTTTCCTTCAAGTGAATATTTTCATGGAAGATCCAATGACATTGGTGAGGATGGTAATCATTTTCTAGTGAGTTTGATATTCCTCTTATCAACAAGATTATCAATGAAGATGATGATGGAACTATGAATTAACATCATGTTCTTAGTCATCCGGGTGGAACAAACAAGGTGATCGACATTCTCTTGTTCGATTTCCTCATAATGTTTTGTATGATATTCCTCCTAGTTATGAGGAAATCCATTCTAGTGAGGATAATGAAATAGTAGAGAAATTGCAAAGAAACGATGTGTCTAGGACCAGGACTAGATCTTTTTATATCAATCCAAATAATTCTAGTTATACAAGGTCTAGGAAAGAATTTCCATAAGTGATTTTATTTCAAGTGAATGTTGTCAAAAGAATTGTTTGAAAAGTATGGACTACATGTATGCCTTGAATAAAAGGAAGTCATATTTGTCAATGAATAAGATCATGAAAAAATCATATTTAGTGAGGTGCATGATATCCACCTAGATAGGATATGATTATCGCATTGGGAATCTTTTACTTTGCATAAAGGCTTTCAAAAAATTTCACTCAATTGGTAATCTTCATCTATCAAGAATCCAAACAAGATTGGAAAAGATCCTTCATTTTATTCAAAGGTACATCATGGACGAGAGAGTGGGCCATTAACAAACACTACATTGTCATGGATGTGTGACTTCTTTTCGAAACATGGAGAGTGTATTCCATATAGAGACACAATACATATTCCAGATAATTTCTCAAGGAGAGAAATCTACAACTTATACAAAGAATATGTTGAAGGTGTTGAAAGAAATGGTAATTTTATTACATATGCATATTTTACAAGAATATAGAAGAAACAATGCAACAATGTTTGTATTTCTAAGAAGTCAAGGATTGGGATTTGCAGTATATGTGCTAATCTTAAATCAAGAAGAGATAAATTTGAAGGGGTAGAAAGAGGTATATATTTACAATTTTATTTTTTTTAAATTGGATAGTTATCAATTCTGAAAACATATTATCAATATTTTCATTTTATGTGATGTGCAGATTCCATATTCAAAGCGCTTCAAGAACATCGGAATCAACAATCGAGTGAAAGGAAAAATTTGTACAAACATCGAAATAAGTGTTATGATGCTCCAAACAAATATATAGGTATGATAATTGATGGCATGGACTAGGGAAAAAAAAACACTTCTACCACATTTTGTCTATACACCCAAAATATTACAAGAAGATAATTTCATCCAGTTTCACTTGGTTGGTTGTATGGTTTTTAATGGAAAAGTGTGTCCAAGGGTTTAATTCACAACTCCAAATATTCATAATGATGTAAATATGACCATAATCATAATTCATCATGTGCTCACTCACTGGTATGAAAATCGTTCTCAAGTTCTATATCTACAGTTAGACAACACTAGTCGTAAAAACAAAAATCAAATTGTGTTTGAATATCTAAGCATGTTTGTTGAACTGGGAATCTTTCAAAAGGTAAAAGTTGGTTTCATTCTTGTTGGACGCACTCATGATCATATTGATCAAATGTTCAGTCATTTTTCAGTAACATTGAAGAGGACAAATGTTGGAAGCCTACCATCATTAATCAAATGTAGTAAGAAATCATACATTCCAGAGCCTTTTTTTCACATATTATAATAAATTGTTGGCATGTGAAGATTCATTCAGGGATCGCATGGTGAAGAAAAATGTATTGAGCATCTTAATGACATAAGATTCCAACATTAATTTTGTTTCAAAAAAGTTTATGGGAAAACACTTATATGGAGAAAGAAGTACTCAACTACTACATAATTGGGGCCTTCATTAAGTTTAGCATTTCTGAAATTCATTCTAGATTGTCCAATGTTTGCATCAAAGTTATTTTTATTACAATCAGTTGTTGAAATCCATAATGCACAGAGGCATAATAGAGATGTAGATTATTTTGAATGCTTGGAAGAAATAAAAAAGTTCATTAAAGATATATATGAGTACTTTGATGTTGTTGATTATGTTTGGTGGGAGTCTTTTTTCAATGGTCAAAGTGATATAATTTCAATCTCAACAAATGAAGATACATTTTTGAAGACTCCATTTCGTTGGCCGCAAAATATGCCAAATGAATCCAAAGAAAGAAACATTGTTGAACAACAATAATCTCAAGGTGCTATTGAGTTTTCACAAGTAGAGGAAAGATAAATATATATTGGTTCTAGAAGATCATGTGTGTTAACACTCTGTAATTTTCCCAAGGATGAGGAGGCAATCATTTAGGTAACATTAAACCACTTGGAGTTCTAGATCTAGCACTCCAAGACTCAGAGAGATCTCTCTCTGTCTGATATAGCTTTATTTGAAGGGGATCTTAGGCTAGTTATGAAGTATAAGGTTTGTTTTTAAGAATTGGGTAGGGGCAGAGAAGATGAACCATTGAGCAATGGAGTCACAATCTGAGTGTCAATCAAAGACAAGTTCTACAAATAGTATTACAAGGCAAGGTAGGCACTCTTTTTGGATTCTTTGAGTTTGATTTTGGATTTGGAGGAGAAGATGAGAGGACCAGGCAATAATAGGGCAATCAAGAATCCTGAAATTAACCATTGAGTAGAAAACATTGATAATTATGTCAAAGCCAAAAACAAAGTGTATGTCTCAACAAATTATGTTCTTTGAACCTCTTTGCATAATTCATAATATGAATAACTTAAGAAATACAATGGAAACAAATTACAATGAATAAGAAAAACATCACCACCAAGATTGACACATGAATCATGTAACTGTTGTGACTGTATTATTGGATTGATGAATACAGAAGGATTTGTGAGCTCTGATACAAAATTAAATCATGGTCCCCAACTAACCCACCCACAATACTTTGAATTCAGAAGTATTTATACAAGTTATTTCCAAAGATCTGGTCATCAATGACCATGATATTACTCCAAAAAAATATAAACTGGCAGTATCTTTTACCGCTGCTTGTGGATGTTTCTGACAAATGTGTGCTCGAATATCTGGAGATGATTGGGTGCATGATGATTCTTTTTTGATATTTGTCTCGTATCATCTGACATCTGGAATGATGTTGAAATTGTGCCTACGAACTCTGCCACGTGTAAGTTCATTGCTTCCTGAAATTCTAAAAAAATAGGGTCAACAGAAGTGTCATTTTCTCCCACTATGAGATGTTTGTGTAAACACAAGGGGATTTTTTGTATATGAGCATGTTTTGAACAAAAACCTCTTTCAATTTTTCCAAATTCATCTCCAGCTCACCGAAACAGCTCCCACAAAATCATGACTGAAACAAGAAAAAATGGAAGCCTGAAAAATAGGGCTCAAAGATGGCTTCTATTCTCCCAACTGATAACACATGTCTACATTCTGGGAGAGGTTTTTGTTATTCAGCCCGTGTTGAACAAAAACCTCTCTCAGATTTTGAAAATTCATTATCCTTTGCCTGGAATCTCTCTCAGAAGATGAAGTGTTGAACTAGTGAAAAAAATGGTTTTATTTTTGGGAGGGTGGTTTTGGAGGAGAAAAGGTGGTTTTCGGACCCCCTGGAGTGGTAAGTGGTATTGGGAGGGGGGGTCTGATTTCACCATATAGTGACACTTGTCCCTGGAAAAACCACTTACTCGGACCCCCTTTTGGTTGAGTAACATAAGGGGGGGTCCGAGTTATATGGGAAAGTCGTGGGTAAAAACTTAGAATAGTTTAGTTTTTTTTATTATTATTTGATTGTTTTTTAGTTTTTTTTTTCGTATGTTTTATTTAATTTACGTTTTATTTTATTTGTTTTATTTTTTAATTTATATGTTTTATGTTTTATTTTGTTAATTAACTTATTATATGTATTACTGTTATATGTTTTATATTGTTTTATTTTTATTATATATATTATTTTTATTTGTTTTATTTAAGTTTTATATATGTTTATTATATATATTATTTTTTATTTGGTTTTTATTTTTATTATGTTTTATTTAATTTCTTAATTAATGTTTAATTCTAAAACACTAACCTAATTTCTAACTTAATCAAACTAACTTAATTACTAATTATTAATTAACTAATAATTTATTTATTATTAACAAGACTAACCTAGTTTATTAATCTAACTACACTAATTTAATTAAATTAAAATTATTATGCTAACTAGCGTTAAAAATTGTCACTAATCATTTATTACTAACCTAATGTTTTTTATCCTAAACTTATTTATGCATGTAGGGACGAAAACGGTGGAGGGGTGAAAAAATGGAAGGCAAAGGAATGAAGGGTGCGGCAGGGTGATGAAGGATTGGGCGAAATGGATGGAGGGGGGAAATGGAATCAACCTAGCCCAGCAAGCCAGATGTCTTCATTACGGGAGCAACGCCAATTAGGAGCTGAAGAATCAAGTTACCTATGATTATAGGACCCCAACAATGTGCACAATGTGAATCCATGGAATACCTTTACAGGGGTTCGGTACATGATATTAAGAAGGGTAGCATGATTGTAGTCTTAGCGACTAAATATCCACATGGTTATTCATTCTAGATTGCAAAGGTTATAAAGATTGATAAAGAAAATGAAGATGTTATAGCAATTGAAGTGCATTGGTATGCAACAGGTACACACCCATTCATTGGTGTGTACAAGCCAGAGGTGATGGTTGAGAAACATGTCCGTAGAAAGAGAAAAATAAAGGATCAAAATACAACTCATCGTCACACTGGCCTCTTAAAATTAGAGGATGTTGACATACTTGTTTATGACTTCAATTTGACAAAGATAGGAACTCTTCACTCTAGGACAATAGATATTATCAAGAGGTTGTTGCCACAAGAAACAATTGCAAGATGAGAGTCTATTGAACCTAGTCATAGATCTAAAAGGATTTTGACATCTAAAATGTTGGGCATGCATGTAGACTCAGATGGTGTATTCATTGATAATAGTGAAGAGTATGGATCATCTATGTCTTCATCCAATCATTCATCTGAAGACATTGTAGACTATGATCGTATTTTAAAATCCATGAGCCAGTTTGAATAAGTTTATGAAACATTTTTTGTATTTTTTATCCATATGATGTTTGTATGGTAATTATAAATTAGTTTTATAAATTACATATGATATTACATAAAGTTATGAATCATTTCTATGTTTTATGAATTATATGTTTTGATTATGAAGAATATAATAAAATTTCTTAGGTCATATGTTTTGAATATGGACAATGTAACAATATTTTTAATAAATAATTTATGTTTCATCCAATGTAATTTGTATCGACTTTTTTATTAAAAATAAAAAAGTATTTGGAAGTGATGTAGAATTTTTTAAGTATAGGGTGATATTTTCATGGCATTATGTATTATCTTGTGCTTGGAGTGATAAACTAAGATTTAAAAAGTAAACATTTAAGGGTCGATTTTATGATTTTGTTTATAGCAGTGACGATTTATTATACCACTTTAAAAAAAAAAAGTGTAATTTAAATACCCTAATTTTAGCATGGGTGCTACTGGTAAAAATATTTTCAATTTAATGGTTGATTTTGAGGTTTTGGTTTTAATGGTACCAACTATTAAGAATAAGATTTCAAATGAGCTATAATTTTAAGGTTTAGGAAAAAACATTTTTCTTTAGGTAACATCACTTTTTTATTTAGGTGTTGATTTTAAGGTTTTCTAAGAAACTATCTGATTTTTGAAGGCCATGCTTGAAAAATGTTGTAATTTTAACTCGGTTAGAAAAATGGTGCTACTGATAGCACCACTTTTTTATTTGGGAGTTGATTTTCATGTTTTTTATGAAAAAATATGGGTTTTAAGGGTTAGAGTTCTCATTTTGAGGTTACAGCTCTCGTTAACACGATAAATTTGTTATATGTTGTGATGAATTTGCTTGAATCATTACATGTTAGTTAGAAGTTTTTGAAAAATGCAAAAAAAAATATTTTTCTTATAGTTCTCAATTTTGAATATTTGAAGTTTTGCTTATATGAATGAAAGGGTGAGTTCTCCACCCTCTAATGCTCTAATGTTTGTTTAAGTGTGTGTAGTAAAAGGTCATACCAGGAGATGCTAAAGTTCTCATGCACTCTACAGTGAGCACATGTCCCCATGTAGGAGTCAAATGTTACCCCTCTGGCCTAGGAGTAACTAAGGAGATGATGTCTCGAGGCCTGCAAGTAGAAAACATGGAGTGTTGATAGCCAAATCGACCAGTGAATCCCACATTGAGTAGATAGAGCCGCTCCTCTCCACCACACATCACCACTCATCGTTAGCAACATGGCAGTGTCTGCCACACTAGCTTGGTCCACATAAGACAACAGGTCTTGCTTCATGAGGTAACAAGTCCAGTCTCATGATAAGTGTCACTTTAATATTTAAATCATTTGAGCATGCTGCAAAGAGTCATTTCTTGATTATGAAATGTTTGCTTGGAAATTATATCTTCTATCTTATTTCACCTTGGTGGTTGACATGGTATCCTAGTAATTAGGTCACCCTCAAGAAAAGGGTTGTTATTGGGGGGTCTCCTTGAAGGGTCATCATACCATTCCCACTCATACTTACCACTTTCCACACTTCTTACCCTATGTTTCCTCATCTTTGGGTTTTTTTGTTTCAGTGACCCCAAAAAGGGCTCGTACCTTATTTCATAAGAAGAAGGGGCTAAAGGCCTAGAGGTTTTGCATCTAGCACTATAAAAAATTAGAAGCTATAATTCATCCTTCTAGATGCTCACCTTGAAAGTCCTGAGATTCGTGAATCGCTTCTCAATAAAAATAAAGGACTTTTAAAAAGAAAATAGATAAAAAAAAAGTATCTCGCTTGATGGGGGAATGCATTGTGGTGTTCTTTAATTTTCAGTGCATATAGCACTCAATGTGTTCAAACTTCAAGTGGAATTGCAGATCTCTTTTTCTTTTTGTTGCACATAGCACTCAATGTTCGGATCATAAAAAACAAAAAAGAAAGGAAAATAAAGGGCTTGGAAAAAAGTTGCATTGCAAACGAAGGGATGCATCTCACCCTCCACAAAGACACCCATAAATGAGACAATATATCCCTTGATATTTCAAGAACCCCATGCCCAACAGTACTTCCCCCAATCCACATCATACCCATTGCATGGTCTAGAGAGGATCTTCTTGGGAAACATTCCTTAACTTGGGGATTGACCTACCCAATAGGGCACCATGACAACCCTCCCATACCTAAATTTGGTAAATTTTATAAGGTATTGAGCATTTGTTTAATTTGAAAAGGGGGGACTCAATGCACTTGTTTGGGTGGTTCTTTTATTAAATGTGGATTACTTGGCATGATTCATATGACTTGTGGACCCTTGGAGGGTGTATTTGCTTGTCTTTTGTAGGACCTTGTCTGGTGAAAGTCATTCATGAAGGGAGTAAGCCACATGGACCTTCATAGGGGCATGAAATCCCATTGGATGGATGTTGCGCCCCACACATCGGAGGCCTCAGATGATGAGCGTTGCACCTTGGATGGTGTCTCTAGCACTTGAATGAGTCTCGGAAACATGAAGAGGAGAGGACATCACCCTCCTATTCCCAAATTTTCCTCTTGGGTAGCATGGCATCACACTTTTGAGGGGATGTTTGACACGTTTGGTACACTTCATGGTGTTGTGGGCTTGAGACCCCACATTATTGCTTTATTTGGGGATGATGTGGCACCTTCCTAGCTTGACGTCTTAGCCTTTGGAGGATTACTTTCACACGTGCCACTTTGGAGAGGAGCTTCATGGGCTTACAATCCATCATTTTGCTATTTTTATTCATTTTGTAATTTATGTGGGCAAAAGAGCAAATCAATTTGCTAATTTAGCATTGAAACTTTTAGTTTTTACCGAAAATTAGGGCTTTTAATGTAAAAGTGGACAAATGTGGACGAACGTGACTTGGGTTTTCCTCTATAAATAGATGTAGTTAATTTTCACTTGGAATATAACTCATCACTCATAAGAATACTCTTTGGACTGCAATTTCGGCCCACTTGGACAATTCACTATGTCTCTTTTTTCTAGTGCAATGGATGAAAAGACTTGTGGTTTGATCATTGGAAAATTACCTATTGTTTATGATCTCTCATTTGTCAATATTATTAAGTGATTTTGACAGTGATTTATGCAGTTGTTACGATTTTATCATTGATGTTATAAACTCACTTTCTGCTTCATTTTTAGGACATCAACCATAGCTTGTTAAGTCCTTGGTGGTTACTGGCTTATTTTGTTATATTTGGCTTTGGTTTTGTGTACTAACATGTGTTTTTCAAGTACTCTTCAAGACGTCATCATTTCTATCCCAAGACACTCTTTTCAAAAGGCCTCATCCACCTTGCTCAAGTGATCTAAATAGGGGCCTATTTCCTCTTTCGTGTTTATTCCCTTCATCTCTTTAAGGTCACCCAGGAAGCCTCCTTTGTGTTGGACTTTTCCATCACTAAAACGAGGGGGGTATCTATTGAGGTGGCAGTGATAGGTGTCCTCATTTATGTCACACACTTGTTTAGGTTGGGCTTTTCCCTAACTACAAATCATGCGATAACACCTTACTCATAGAAGTTCCTCCATGAAACTCTAGCCTCCATGCACGAAAATTTGAACCCTACAAAAACAAAAGAACAAAAAACATTAACAAATCAATAAAGGAAAAGAAAATTTTAAAAATGAAGGAAAAGAATGAAAGGGAGAAACCACTACATTCTTCATAGAGACTCCATGAAACCTTAACCTCAATGCATGCTACCCTAAACCCACAACAATAAGCATTAGCAAATCAATGATGAAAAAAAAAAGTAAAAAGGAAGGAAGGATAAGAAGGGAAGAGAGAAGCCATTAACTTCCTCGTGGAGGTTCCTCCATGAAACTAAAACCCTAGCCTCCATGTGGATGAAGCCTTAAGGGAGAAAGGAGAAGTGAGGGAAAAAGAAGAGAAAAAGATGGAAAATGAGAAAAGAATGAGAGTAGAGTTTGAGGGGGTTTTGTGAGGGAAAATAAGAGATTTTAATAAAAATAACATAAATACCCTCATAATCATGAGGATTGAGACAAGTGGCTTACTTTTATCCCTTGATCCTTTTTTCAAATTTATTTTTGAAATGTTTTCCCCTCTTTTTATGTAGTTACTCAGAAAACCCAACACTAAATCTACCTCTAAATCTAGTGCTAAATTCAATGCAAGTTGTGCCAAGTTTAGCATTGGCCTATACAATAGCATTGAATTTATCTTCAACTTGTGAAATAGTGCCAATTTTTCATCAAAACTACAAAAAAAATCACTAAAAAGGTAAATGGAATCAAAAAGGGAAGCTTAAAACAAAGTTAATGACATAGTTTTGTTGTAGTGTTATAACTAAAAAAGATCTGGGTGGTCGGAGGTTTTAGCAAAGGATTTTTCAACGAACTGTGTTTTACAGTATGGCACATTAGTGCATCACTATGTAAGATGCATTAGTGCATACTATATAACATAAAGCATTGATGCTCTATATATTGTTAATCACCAGTGTGGTATATCTCATTGTGCACTATGAAATCCTAGTAACAATAATAGTAACGACAATGGGAATGATATTATTAAAGGTAATGGTGTTGTTGTTATAATAATGAACATCGATATGCTTAGTATAGTTGTGAGCAAAAACTCTTTACCAATTAAAAACACAACAATAGGTGTTCACCGCATTGGTGCTTTTATTTTATAAATAGCACTAATGCTCTAATACATACAAAAAACACCGATGCACACATACGTGTAAGGAGCATCGTTCTCTGTTATAATATTGTGCATATCATTGCTTATTTATTGAATATGCACTGGTACGTACAAGTGTTAAAAATGCATCGACGCATAAAATGATTAATACACATTGGTACAAATAAAGAATAAACACATCGATATGTTTCAATGACAAAATTCCATGCATTCCATTTAATATTATGGGTATGCATGTGTAGCTTCATGTTTCCTTTTTAAAATAAAATTTCAATTACTAATTAGAAAATAAAACAATTTTTATAATAATATTGATTTTTATATTAATTATTGCATTTGGATATAATTATTTCATGAATGTATTATGTCATTTAAACAAACATATCATCTAATTACGTGTTTTTTTCATGCAATAATGTAATTCATCCATATATTTGATCGACAACACAACATTTTACGACAACGTACATTGTAATCAAATAATAAACCCATCTTGTTTTATAAGAATAAGGAACTATTCATCGACAAAATGGGACCACATAAAGGTCTGCAATAAACAAAATGTCAAAAAATAATTGTTACAATTATTGGTAACCCATCTTCATACCGAATTGGACAATA
>SNQJ01S0073254.1:0-26778 GCA_010110895.2 Picea sitchensis | reverse complement strand
GGGATTGGTGCATTACATCCAAATATATTCCGTGCAAATCAGCCAGGACTTTGAAACAGCCCGTTTTAGTGAAGGCATTTGAAGCAACTGCTGGATTTATCTTACTCGTGAAGACAGTTGAAGCAGCGTATTTGTTCAAAGGTACATATCAAACTAAAAAGTTAACAACAAATTGTCCACGACGTAAGGCAGGTGCATATAAGATGATCTATCCATTGATTGTGGATTTATTGATGCATCAGATCTATTTGTAGCAGAGCTTGATGAGGGGATCCATGCATTGAAGTGGATATTGGGTGGATCTGTCATTGGTCAAACAGGGCTCCTCCAACTTAGGGTTTCAAGAGTTGGCTCTCTATGGGACTTCTTACGTTTTGCAAGTAGTTAGAGCAAAGTTGTTGCTTAGATATATAAAACTTAGATATATAAAATACTTTTTGGTTGGTATTGTATGTTATGATAATTTTATAGTCCATGGTAAGGCTCTTTCAAAGTTGTTGCTTAGATATATAAAATACTTTTTGGTTAGTACTGTATGGTATAGTAATTTTATAGTTCATGGTAAGCCTCTTGTGTGCATCACATTGTTAGACTTGATTTTGGGTTTTATTGCGGTGTTTTTTTTCTTAGGAGATTTTGCTAGTTATATATGCAATCCTTGTCCTGTTGCGAGTTCAACCACGAGTGTCGATGGGAACCAAAGTCCACCACACTATTACAATAAGTCAACCAAACTATTACAATATGACAATGTAGCATCATTATTAGCGTCATCTTCCGTTTTTTTTTTCTTAGAAAAAAATTCAAGTTTGTATGATGTAAAACATGATGCTATAGGTGATTGTCGTGTTTTTTTGCATCACCTTTGTGTTGAATCTGTGTCATTTTATTTGAATTGGCGACAAGAAATTGGATGCAATTTTTTTTACTACGTCATGTTAGTTTCATGTTGCGTTGCAATTTATAAAAAAAAGGTCTCTTTTGCATCAAAAATGTGTTTTGTGTTGTTTTAGCATTTCTTGCATTGTTTTGAGCATCAATATTTTGTTGAAGGTATCGTTTTTGAGTTGTTTTTGCATCTCACTAGCGTCGAAATACATAACTTTGAAATCATTGTGTCATTGGCGTTTTATTAGTGTCGTATTATATCCTCTTGCATCGTGCTAGTGTCACTTATGCGTTCTTATTAACTATTTTGTGTTGTATTTGCGTCACATTACACCATTTGTGAATCGTTATTGTTCCTTTTGTGTTGTGGTAACTATGTTTTGCGTCAAAGTAACTTCAAAACTATGTTTTAGCATTAAAATGACTACGAATTTATTGTTAATGATTGAATTCTATTTATTAATTTAATTATTATTCATTATTGAATAATTATTATTATGAGTTAATTTAATTAATAATAATAGTAATAAGTATTATCAATTAATTTAATTAATAATAATAATTATTACACCCACATTTGAGATTGATGATTAATATAAATTTATTTTACATCAATCTAATTGAGCAAAAACCATGCATACACAAATGCAATATCTCACTAGCATTCAATTATTTTCATGCCATGAGCGAAAAACCATGCATCTATAAACACAATTTTAATTTTTTTACCACATTACCATTCAATTGAAGCAAGAAACCATGTGTATATAATTACAATGACAAAATTTTAAAATTAGATCATAAAATACAAAATTTTAAAATTAAATCATAAAATAACTATGTAATTATTTTTGCATATATAAGTGGTACACTGCCACTCTAGGGGAATGCCAACTTTCTATATAATATTACATGAAAAACATGTACACATAAGGAAATGAAATGAATTTGATATCAAAAGTTGATTGAATTGTTGTCACTTCCCTCATATTTTTAACCTTCGTCGTCCTTACTTTGTAGAAACATATTAAATGAACTTAACTTCAATAAAATAATAAATTACTAACATTTATTTGAAGATGGAATAAAAGACATAGGTTAATATAATATGTTTCAATTAATGAATGAATAATTCCAATTATTTGTAAGTTAAAAAATAAACATAACTAACAATTCAATACATTGGGCACATGCTCCATATCTACAACTATTATTTATGGCATACTTTATTCTTCGTAAGTGATTTCACGACTATAGTTGTTTCATTTTATGCAATAAGTGAACTATATTTAATAATGGAATATATTAAGTTAGTATATTAGCATAATAAATAATATTATATTGATAAACTTATAAAGTGCCATTTGATTGTGGACCTTTTGACTTGATTGAAGAATGTGTAACTATTAATTTATATGCACCTAATAATGCCTACACATAAGATAAAATGATTTTAGTTAAGTTTATCAATGTTTAACAATGACCATAAATGTAGATCTATGGTATTAAAAGATAACATCAGAGAAAGATAACAAGTTAAAATCATATCAAAATAAATCATTGTATGCATATCAAAATCAATAATTAAAGCATATATTATTTGTTACCTTTGTGGCTTTGTGTTGTGGTCTCTTAGGGTCACCTCATGTCATCTTAACATTAGCGATCCTCTTGGCTTCTAAGAAATCTTCTCTTTTTTAAATACAACTTTTTCAACTCTAGATGGGTTTTGTTTGACATCTATATCTTTGTTGTTTTTATGGAGTTTGTTGATGTGCTCATTGAATTCATTCAAAACTACAAAAAATGAAGTCGCTTATTAAATTCAATGATGATGCATAATGAAATATAAAAAATCAAGTACTAGAAACATGAGTGAGTAGATAGAGAACTAATTCAGACATTTTTCACATAATATGGTTTCTCCTCTTGATAGTTTCAAAGAATTAATGAAGGGCATATTTTTCATTAAATTTTACATTTGGGAACATTCTTTGTAGATGTAATGCTCTTTGCTTACTAGCACTATTTATATCAATGCAATGGTTATGGTATTCTTTCAACCACTTTCTTGCCACTGTAAAATAATTCATTATGGAAATTATGTTACTTCCAAATTTGAAAATTATTTCTGATCAATAAATTGTATATTGTTATAAAGCATTGCATTTTCTTTGTCTTCTATTGAGATAGATTTTCATCTTTGGTCATTCTTATCTTTGTGCCTTGTGCTCAAATATTAATATGCACTTCATAGAACAAATAATACTATAGAAAATGTAATATCTTGGATTTGATTACACTAAATTTCATTGAAAAACACAGGACAAATCATACAATGATCGACATGCTCAGATCTACTACAACTAAGACCCTCAAATCTGTCTTTGCACTAGACTGAGTACATGCAATTCATATCAAGGCATGGTTTATTTCTTTTGGTTATACTCTTCATAAATGATGTAAGTGTTTTTATTAAGATTTTCTGTAACATAAAATAGACTATAGTAAGTAACAATTATAATGATAAATGCAACTTTTCATAAGCTAAATACATATTTTCAAAATTATATAACAACCATAATTGATGTAATTACAACTCACTGGGGCATCTTGTTGCTACGTTCATCAGTTGCAATTCTTTTACTTTTTCTTCTCTTATGTTCCTCCTCCCTTTCTCTATGTGTAGCATTATCACATGAGGAATCTCCACCAGAAGCCATATGACCTATAGATTTAATATTACAATGATATAGTACCAAGTTAAGTACATAAAATCCATAGAATAAAATATATGCATATTTTGACATGAAAATTGAAAACACACACACATAACATCAACATATACATGCTTAACCTCATATCGAATAAACATGCTAGAATGGTCATTTCAAATGTACAAAAGGTAGCCAAGGAAAAGTTAATTAAGAATGACATATCCATGGTAAGGAGAGAGTTCTAAAATGCTCTTCAATTGAAGCTTGAATATGTGGTCAAGGAAACCTTGAAGGACATCTAACCATTCCTACTTGCACCAATCCATTGGAGATAGTTACTATTGAACTTGACACAAAAATACTAGTGAAAGTGTTAGTATTCAAGTCTGAAAACTAGTAAATTTTCATCGGAGCTAGTTACTATTGAACTTGACACAGAAAAACTAGTGAAAGTGTTAGTATTCAAGTATGAAAACTAGTATGAAAACTAGTGAAAGTGTTAGTATTCAAGTATGAAAACTAGTATGAAAACTAGTAAATTTTTTGTTATACAATAGGTATTTTGTTATACATAGATTTCTAACTTGTTTTATAAAAGGGGAACTTAGTCAAACTTTAACCTTTGCTTTTAGTAAAACTGTATTACAACATCTCTCCATTCTTAATTTTGGGTTGATTTTAGGGAGGTATTTTTTATTATCATAGGAAATCCCATATATGCATTCAATTTATATAAAGGTAATGCAATTAACCAAATATTATGTACTATGATCAAAGTTTTTGATATCTTGGGTAACTATGGATTTGGTGGTTTTGAGATTCCACATATATAAGGCATGTAAAATGCCATTTACATTTATCTCTTTATAGTAAGTAGTATATGCTTGTATATTTATAGGTATTTTTAACCTATTTTATAAATATTGAAACATTAATACACTTTTAATTACATCTAATTTTTTTCACAGCGTATACAAATCACATGAAACAAAGTATGGAGTGGGGCTAACATAAGACACATTGCAAGACTACATGAAATTGAGATTTGAACCTATGTGTTGTTTGTGAAACAATCATTGCAATTGTAAGTTTATTGATTCCCACAATCATGTATATTGTACTATAATTGTAGATATACTCATTACACTTTCTTTCTATATTTGTGGATGGAAGATAAGGATGTTGAATAAAATTAAGCTAATCAAGAAAATATTGCAAATAACCCAGGTACAACATCCCTTGCAAGTGATGAAGACATGATGAATGAACACCGCTTGAGCATTGACAACTCGAGCAATAAATGACCATCAATATAATTGAATGCTACAAGTTTTATATTTTGGAATCTCTCTCTCTCTCTCTCTCTCTCTCTCTCTCTCTCTCTCTCTATATATATATATATATATATATAACTTGGACCTTTATATTGTCCAATTCGGTATGAAGATGGGTTACCAATAATTGTAACAATTATTTTTTGACATTTTGTTTATTCTAGACCTTTATGTGGTCCCATTTTGTCGATGAGTAGTTCCTTATTCTTATAAAATAAGATGGGTTTATTATTCGATTACAGTGTACGTTGTCGTAAAATGTTATGTTGTCGATCAAATATATGGATGAATTACATTATTGCGTGAAAAAACACGTAATTAGATGATATGTTTGTTTAAATGACATAATACATTCATGAAATAATTATATCCAAATGCAATAATTAATATGAAAATTAATATTATTATAAAAATTGTTTGATTTTCTGATTACTAATCGAGATTTTATTTTAAAAAGGAAACAAGAAGCTACACATGCATACCCATAATATTAAATAGAATGCATGGAATTTTGTCATTGAAACATATCGATGTGTTTATTCTTATTTGTACCAATGTATATTAATCATTTTATGCGTCGATGCATTTTTAACACTTGTACGTACCAGTGCATATTCAATAAATAAGCACTGATATGCACAATATTATAACAGAGAACGATGCTCCTTACATGTATGTGTGCATCGATGTTTTTTGTATGTATTAGAGCATTGGTGCTATTTATAAAATAAAAGCACCAATGTGGTGAACACCTATCATTGTGTTTTTAATTGGTAAAGAGTTTTTGCTCACAACTATACTAAGCATATCGATGTTCATTATTATAACAACAACGCCATTACCTTTAATAATATCATTCCCATTGTCGTTACTATTATTGTTACTAGGATTTCATAGTGCACAATGAGATATATCACACTAGTGATTAACAATATATAGAGCATCGATGCTTTATGTTATGTAGTATGCACTAATGCATCTTACATAGTGATGCACTAATGTGCCATACTGTAAAACACAGTTCGTTGAAAAATCCTTTGCTAAAACCTCCGACCACCCAGATCTTTTTTAGTTATAACACTACAACAAAACTATGTCATTAGCTTTGTTTTAAGCTTCCCTTCTTGATTCCATTTACCTTCTTAGTGATTTTTTTTGTAGTTTTGATGAAAAATTGGCACTATTGCACAAGTTGAAGATAAATTCAATGCTATTGTATAGGTCAACGCTAAACTTGGCACAACTTGCATTGAATTTAGCACTAGATTTAGAGGTAGATTTAGTGTTGGGTTTAGCATTGGGTTTTCTGAGTAACTACATAAAAAGAGGGGAAAACATCTCAAAAATAAATTTGAAAAAAGGATCAAGGGATAAAAGTAAGCCACTTGTCTCAATCCTCATGATTATGAGGGTATTTATGTTATTTTTATTAAAATCTCTTATTTTCCCTCACAAAAATCCCTCAAACCTTACTCTCTCATTCTTTTCTCATTTTCCATCTTTTTCTCTTCTTTTTTCCTCCCTTCTCCTTTCTCCTTTAAGGCTTCATCCACATGGAGGCTAGGGGTTTAGTTTCATGGAGGAACCTCCACGAGGAAGTTAATCGCTTCTCTCTTCCCTTCTTATCCTTCCTTCCTTTTTACTTTTTTTTTTCGTCATTGATTTGCTAATGCTTATTGTTGTGGGTTTAGGGTAGCATGCATCGAGGTTAAGGTTTCATGGAGTCTCTATGAAGAATGTAGTGGTTTCTCCCTTTCATTCTTTTCCTTCATTTTTTAAATTTTCTTTTCCTTTATTGATTTGTTAATGTTTTTTGTTCTTTTGTTTTTGTAGGGTTCAAATTTTCGTGCATGGAGGCTAGAGTTTCATGGAGGAACTTCTATGAGTAAGGTGTTATCACACGATTTGTAGTTAGGGAAAATCCTAACATAAACAAGTGTGTGACATAAATGAGGACACCTATCACTGCCACCTCAATAGATATCCCCCTCATTTTAGTGATGGACAAGGCCAACACAAAGGAGGCTTCCTGGGTGACCTTAAAGAGATGAAGGGAATAAACACAAAAGAGGAAATAGGCCCCTATTTCGATCACTTGAGCAAGGTGGATGAGGCCTTTTGAAAAGAGTGTTTTGGGATAGAAATGATGACGTCTTGAAGAGTACTTGAAAAACACATGTTAGTACACAAAACCAAAGCCAAATATAACAAAATAAGCCAGTAACCACCAAGGACTTAACAATCTATGGTTGATGTCCTAAAAATGCACCAGAAAGTGAGTTTATAACATCACTGATAAAATCGTAACAACTGCATAAATCACCATCAAAATCACTTAATAATATTGGCAAATGAAAGATCATAAACAATAGGTAATTTTCCAATGATCAAACCACAAGTCTTTTCATCCATTGCACTAGAAAAAAGAGACAGTGAATTGTCCAAGTGGGCCGAAATTGCAGTCCAAAGAGTATTCTTATGAGTGATGAGTTATATTCCAAGTGAAAATTAATTGCATCTATTTATAGAGGAAAACTCATGTTCATCCACATTTGTCCACTTTTACGTTAAAAACCCTAATTTTGGGTCAAAACCAAAAGTTTCAATGCTAAATTAGCAAATTGATTTTCTCTTTTGCCCACATAGACTACAAAATGAATAAAAATAGCAAAATGATGGCTTGTAAGCCCGTGAAGCTCCTCTCCAAAGTGGCACGTGTGAAAGTAATCCTCCAAAGGCTAAGACGTGAAGCTAGGAAGGTGCCACATCATTCCCAAATAAAGCAATAATGTGGGGTCTCAAGCCCACAACACCACAAAGTGTACCAAACGTGTCAAACATTCCCTCAAAAGTGTGATGTCATGCTACCCAAGACGAAAATTTGGGAATAGGAGGGTGATGTCCTCTCCTCTTCATGTTTCCGAGACTCATTCAAGTGCTAGAGACACCATCCAAGGTGCAACGCTCATCATCCCAGGCCTCCGATGTGTGGGGTGCAACATCCATCCAATGGGATTTCATGCCCCTATGAAGGTCCATGTGGCTTAGTCCCTTCATGAATGACTTTCACCAGACAAGGTCTTGTAAAAGACAATCAAATACACCCTCCAAGGGTCCACAAGTCATATGAATCATGCCAAGTAATCCACATTTAATAAAAGAACCACCCAAACAAGTGCATTGAGTCCCCCCTTTTCAAATTAAACAAATGCTCAAGACCTTATAAAATTTACCAAATTTAGGTATGGGAGGGGTATCATGGTGCCCTATTGGGTAGGTTGATCCCCAAGTTAAGGAATGTTTCCCAAGAAGATCCTCTCTAGACCATGCAATGGGTATGATGTGGATTGGGGGAAGTACTGTTGGGAATGGGGTTCTTGAAATATCAAGGGATCATATTGTCTCATTTATGGGTGCCTTTGTGGAGGGTGAGATGCATCCCTTCGTTTGCAATGTAACTTTTTTCCAAGCCCTTTATTTTCCTTTCTTTTTTGTTTTTCATGATCCGAACATTGAGTGCTATGTGCAACAGAAAGAAAAAGAGAACTGCAATTCCACTTGAAGTTTGAACACATTGAGTGCTATATGCATTGAAAATTAAAGAACACCACAATGCATTCCCCAATCAAGCGAGATACTTTTTATTATTATTATCTATTTTCTTTTTAAAAGTCCTTTATTTTTATTGAGAAGTTATTCATGACTCTCAGGACTTTCAAGGCGAGCATCTAGAAGGATGAATTATAGCTTCTAATTTTTTACAGTGCTAGCTGCAAAACCTCTAGGCCTTTAGCCCCTTCTTCTTGTGAAATAAGGTACGAGCCCTTTTTGGGGTCACTGAAACAAAAAAAAACCCAAAGATGAGGAAACATAGGGTAAGAAGTGTGGAAAGTGGTAAGTATGAGTGGGAATGGTATGATGACCCTTCAAGGAGACCCCCCAATAACAACCCTTTTCTCGAGGGTGACCAACTTACTAGGATACCATGTCAACCACCAAGGTGAAATAAGATAGAAGATATAATTTCCAAACAAACGTTTCATAATCAATAAATGACTCTTTGCAGCATGCTCAAATGCTTTAAATATTAAAGTGACACTTATCATGAGACTGGACTTGTTACCTCATGAAGCAAGACCTGCTGTCTTATGTGGACCAAGCTAGTGTGGCAGACACTGCCATGTTGCTAACAATGAGTGGTGATGTGTGGTGGAGAGGAGGGGCTCTATCTACTCAATGTGGGATTCACTGACCGATTTGGCTATCGACACTCCATGTTTTCTACTTGCGGGCCTCAAGACATCATCTCCTTAGTTACTGCTAGGCCGAAGGGGTAACATTTGGCTCCTACATGTGGACATGTACTCACCGTAGAGCGCATGAGAAATTTAGCATCTCCTGGTATGACCTTTTACTACACACACTTAAACAAACATTAGAGCATTATAGGGTGGAGAACTCACCCTTTCATTCATATAAGTAAAACTTCAAATATCGAAAATTGAGAACTATAAGAAAAACATTTTTTTTTGCATTTTCCAAAAACTTCTAACTAACATGTAATGATTCAAGCAAATGCATCACAACATATAACAAAGTTATCATGTTAATGAGAACTGTAACCTCAAAATGAGAACTCTAACCCTTAAAACCCATATTTTTGCATAAAAAACATGAAAATCAACTCCCAAATAAAAAAGTGGTGCTATCAGTAGCACCATTTTTCTAACTGAGTTAAAATTACAACATTTTTCAAGCATGGCCTTCAAAAATCAGATAGTTGCTCAGAAAAACCTTAAAATCAACACCTAAATAAAAAAGTGATGTTACCTAAAGCAAAATGTTTTTTCCTAAACCTTAAAATTATAGCTCATTTGAAATCTTATTCTTAATAGTTGGTACCATTAAAACCAAAACCTCAAAATCAACCATTAAATTGAAAATATTGCTACCAGTAGCACCCATGCTAAAATTAGGGTATTTAAATTACATTTTTTTT
The DNA here is from genome assembly GCA_010110895.2 of Picea sitchensis. Taxonomy (NCBI): domain Eukaryota; kingdom Viridiplantae; phylum Streptophyta; class Pinopsida; order Pinales; family Pinaceae; genus Picea; species Picea sitchensis. Next base: position 16,840 of record SNQJ01S0073254.1, on the reverse strand, counting down.
TTTTTTTTTAAAGTGGTATAATAAATCATCACTACTATAAACAAAATCATAAAATCGACCCTTAAATGTTTACTTTTAAAATCTTAGTTTATCACTCCAAGCACAAGATAATACATAATGCCATGAAAATATCACTCTATACTTTAAAAATTCTACATCACTTCCAAATACTTTTTTATTTTTAATAAAAAATGTCAATACAAATTACATTGGATGAAACATAAATTATTTATTAAAAATATTGTTACATTGTCCATATTCAAAACATATGACCTAAGAAATTTTATTATATTCTTCATAATCAAAACATATAATTCATAAAACATAGAAATGTTTCATAACTTTATGTAATATCATATGTAATTTATAACACTTATTTATAATTACCATACAAACATNGTTTCATACACTTATTCAAACTGGCTCATGGATTTTGAAATACGATCATAGTCTACAATGTCTTCAGATGAATGATTGGATGAAGACGTAGATGATCCATACTCTTTTCTATTATCGATGAATACACCCTCTAAGTCTACATGCATGCCCAACATTTCAGATGTCAAAAGCCTTTTAGATCTACGACTAGGTTCAATAGACTCTCATCTTGCAATTGTTTCTTGTGGCAACAACCTCTTGATAATATCTATTGTCCTAGAGCGAAGAATTCCTATCTTTGTCAAATTGAAGTCATAAACAAGTATGTCAACATCCTCTAACTTTAAGAGGCCAGTGTGACGATGAGTTGTATTTTGATCCTTTATTTTTCTCTTTCTACTGACATGTTTCTCAACCACCACCTCTGGCTTGTACACACCAATGAATGGGTGTGTACCTGTTGCATACCAATACACTTCAATTGCTATAAAATCTTCATTTTCTTTATCAATATTTATAATAACCATGTGGATATTTAGTCGCTAAGGCTACAATCATGTTACCCTCCTTAATATCATGTACCGAACCCCTGTAAAGGTATTCCATGGATTCACATTGTGCACATTGTTGGAGTCCTATAATCATAGGTAACTTGATTCTTCAACTCCTTATTTGGCGTTGCTCCTGTAATGAAGACATTTGGCTTGCTGGGCTAGGTTGATTCCATTTCCCCCCTCCATCCATTTCGCCCAATCCTTCATCACCCTGTCGCACCCTTCATTCCTTCGCCCTCCATTTTTTCACCCCTCCACTGTTTTCGTCCCTACATGCATAAATAAGCTTAGGATAAAAAACATTAGGTTAGTAATAAATGATTAGTTACATTTTTTAATGCTAGTTAGCATAATAATTTTAATTAAATTAAATTAGTGTAGTTAGATTAATAAACTAGGTTAGTCTTGTTAATAATAAATAAATTATTAATTAATTAATAATTAGTAATTAAGTTAGTTTGTTTAAGTTAGTAATTAGGTTAGTGTTTTATAATTAAACATTAATTAAGAAATTAAATAAAACATAATAAAAATAAAAACCAAATAAAAAATAATATATATAATAAACATATATAAAACTTAAATAAAACAAATAAAAATAATATATATAATAAAAATAAAACAATATAAAACATATAACAGTAATACATATAATAAGTTAATTAACAAAATAAAACATAAAACATATAAATTAAAAAATAAAACAAATAAAATAAAACGTAAATTAAATAAAACATACGAAAAAAAAAACTAAAAAACAATCAAATAATAATAAAAAAAACTAAACTATTCTAAGTTTTTACCCACGACTTTCCCATATAACTCGGACCCCCCCTTATGTTACTCAACCAAAAGGGGGTCCGAGTAAGTGGTTTTTCCAGGGACAAGTGTCACTATATGGTGAAATCAGACCCCCCCTCCCAATACCACTTACCACTCCAGGGGGTCCGAAAACCACCTTTTCTCCTCCAAAACCACCCTCCCAAAAATAAAACCATTTTTTTCACTAGTTCAACACTTCATCTTCTGAGAGAGATTCCAGGCAAAGGATAATGAATTTTCAAAATCTGAGAGAGGTTTTTGTTCAACACGGGCTGAATAACAAAAACCTCTCCCAGAATGTAGACATGTGTTATCAGTTGGGAGAATAGAAGCCATCTTTGAGCCCTATTTTTCAGGCTTCCATTTTTTCTTGTTTCAGTCATGATTTTGTGGGAGCTGTTTCGGTGAGCTGGAGATGAATTTGGAAAAATTGAAAGAGGTTTTTGTTCAAAACATGCTCATATACAAAAAATCCCCTTGTGTTTACACAAACATCTCATAGTGGGAGAAAATGACACTTCTGTTGACCCTATTTTTTTAGAATTTCAGGAAGCAATGAACTTACACGTGGCAGAGTTCGTAGGCACAATTTCAACATCATTCCAGATGTCAGATGATACGAGACAAATATCAAAAAAGAATCATCATGCACCCAATCATCTCCAGATATTCGAGCACACATTTGTCAGAAACATCCACAAGCAGCGGTAAAAGATACTGCCAGTTTATATTTTTTTGGAGTAATATCATGGTCATTGATGACCAGATCTTTGGAAATAACTTGTATAAATACTTCTGAATTCAAAGTATTGTGGGTGGGTTAGTTGGGGACCATGATTTAATTTTGTATCAGAGCTCACAAATCCTTCTGTATTCATCAATCCAATAATACAGTCACAACAGTTACATGATTCATGTGTCAATCTTGGTGGTGATGTTTTTCTTATTCATTGTAATTTGTTTCCATTGTATTTCTTAAGTTATTCATATTATGAATTATGCAAAGAGGTTCAAAGAACATAATTTGTTGAGACATACACTTTGTTTTTGGCTTTGACATAATTATCAATGTTTTCTACTCAATGGTTAATTTCAGGATTCTTGATTGCCCTATTATTGCCTGGTCCTCTCATCTTCTCCTCCAAATCCAAAATCAAACTCAAAGAATCCAAAAAGAGTGCCTACCTTGCCTTGTAATACTATTTGTAGAACTTGTCTTTGATTGACACTCAGATTGTGACTCCATTGCTCAATGGTTCATCTTCTCTGCCCCTACCCAATTCTTAAAAACAAACCTTATACTTCATAACTAGCCTAAGATCCCCTTCAAATAAAGCTATATCAGACAGAGAGAGATCTCTCTGAGTCTTGGAGTGCTAGATCTAGAACTCCAAGTGGTTTAATGTTACCTAAATGATTGCCTCCTCATCCTTGGGAAAATTACAGAGTGTTAACACACATGATCTTCTAGAACCAATATATATTTATCTTTCCTCTACTTGTGAAAACTCAATAGCACCTTGAGATTATTGTTGTTCAACAATGTTTCTTTCTTTGGATTCATTTGGCATATTTTGCGGCCAACGAAATGGAGTCTTCAAAAATGTATCTTCATTTGTTGAGATTGAAATTATATCACTTTGACCATTGAAAAAAGACTCCCACCAAACATAATCAACAACATCAAAGTACTCATATATATCTTTAATGAACTTTTTTATTTCTTCCAAGCATTCAAAATAATCTACATCTCTATTATGCCTCTGTGCATTATGGATTTCAACAACTGATTGTAATAAAAATAACTTTGATGCAAACATTGGACAATCTAGAATGAATTTCAGAAATGCTAAACTTAATGAAGGCCCCAATTATGTAGTAGTTGAGTACTTCTTTCTCCATATAAGTGTTTTCCCATAAACTTTTTTGAAACAAAATTAATGTTGGAATCTTATGTCATTAAGATGCTCAATACATTTTTCTTCACCATGCGATCCCTGAATGAATCTTCACATGCCAACAATTTATTATAATATGTGAAAAAAAGGCTCTGGAATGTATGATTTCTTACTACATTTGATTAATGATGGTAGGCTTCCAACATTTGTCCTCTTCAATGTTACTGAAAAATGACTGAACATTTGATCAATATGATCATGAGTGCGTCCAACAAGAATGAAACCAACTTTTACCTTTTGAAAGATTCCCAGTTCAACAAACATGCTTAGATATTCAAACACAATTTGATTTTTGTTTTTACGACTAGTGTTGTCTAACTGTAGATATAGAACTTGAGAACGATTTTCATACCAGTGAGTGAGCACATGATGAATTATGATTATGGTCATATTTACATCATTATGAATATTTGGAGTTGTGAATTAAACCCTTGGACACACTTTTCCATTAAAAACCATACAACCAACCAAGTGAAACTGGATGAAATTATCTTCTTGTAATATTTTGGGTGTATAGACAAAATGTGGTAGAAGTGTTTTTTTTTCCCTAGTCCATGCCATCAATTATCATACCTATATATTTGTTTGGAGCATCATAACACTTATTTCGATGTTTGTACAAATTTTTCCTTTCACTCGATTGTTGATTCCGATGTTCTTGAAGCGCTTTGAATATGGAATCTGCACATCACATAAAATGAAAATATTGATAATATGTTTTCAGAATTGATAACTATCCAATTTAAAAAAAATAAAATTGTAAATATATACCTCTTTCTACCCCTTCAAATTTATCTCTTCTTGATTTAAGATTAGCACATATACTGCAAATCCCAATCCTTGACTTCTTAGAAATACAAACATTGTTGCATTGTTTCTTCTATATTCTTGTAAAATATGCATATGTAATAAAATTACCATTTCTTTCAACACCTTCAACATATTCTTTGTATAAGTTGTAGATTTCTCTCCTTGAGAAATTATCTGGAATATGTATTGTGTCTCTATATGGAATACACTCTCCATGTTTCGAAAAGAAGTCACACATCCATGACAATGTAGTGTTTGTTAATGGCCCACTCTCTCGTCCATGATGTACCTTTGAATAAAATGAAGGATCTTTTCCAATCTTGTTTGGATTCTTGATAGATGAAGATTACCAATTGAGTGAAATTTTTTGAAAGCCTTTATGCAAAGTAAAAGATTCCCAATGCGATAATCATATCCTATCTAGGTGGATATCATGCACCTCACTAAATATGATTTTTTCATGATCTTATTCATTGACAAATATGACTTCCTTTTATTCAAGGCATACATGTAGTCCATACTTTTCAAACAATTCTTTTGACAACATTCACTTGAAATAAAATCACTTATGGAAATTCTTTCCTAGACCTTGTATAACTAGAATTATTTGGATTGATATAAAAAGATCTAGTCCTGGTCCTAGACACATCGTTTCTTTGCAATTTCTCTACTATTTCATTATCCTCACTAGAATGGATTTCCTCATAACTAGGAGGAATATCATACAAAACATTATGAGGAAATCGAACAAGAGAATGTCGATCACCTTGTTTGTTCCACCCGGATGACTAAGAACATGATGTTAATTCATAGTTCCATCATCATCTTCATTGATAATCTTGTTGATAAGAGGAATATCAAACTCACTAGAAAATGATTACCATCCTCACCAATGTCATTGGATCTTCCATGAAAATATTCACTTGAAGGAAAATCATCATCACCATTAAGACTATCAATGACATTAAATTCTTCTCTAACAAGAGTGTCTTCATCATCAACAACACCATCATCAGTTCCTCTAAAATCTTCACTTGGAGGAAAAACATCATCATAACCATTGGTGCCTTTAAATTGCCCACCCGAAAAAAACTGTCCATCATCAACATAATCATCTTCACTACTTTTAAAATCCCCACTTGAGAGAAATTCTTCCTCATTAGTGCCTTGAAAATCCTCACTTGGAGGAAAATTTTCATCATCATCATCAATACCTTGAAAATCCTCACTTGGAAGAAAATCTTCATCATCACCATTGGTGCCTTTAAATTGCTCACTTGGAAAAAACTGTTCACCATCAACATTATCATCTTCACTACTTTTAAAATCCCCACTTGAGGGAAATTATTCATCCTCCTCAGTTTCTTGAAAATCCTCACTTGGAGGAAAATCTTCATCATCCTCATTAGTACCTTGAAAACCCTCACTTGGAGGAAAATCATCATCATAACCATTGGTGTGTTTAAATTCCCCACTTGGAAAAGAGTGTCCACCATCAAAATAACCATCTTCAGTACTTTTAAAATCCCCACTTGAGGGAAATTATTCACCATCCTCATTAGCACCTTGAAAATCCTCACTTGGAGGAAAATATACATCATCCTCATCAGTACCTTGAAAATCCTCACTTGGAGGAAAACCATCATCATCATCAACATTGTTGCCTTTAAATTCCTCACTCGAGAAAAGTGTCCACCATTAGCATAATCATCTTCACTACTTTTAAAATGACCACTTGAGGGAAATTCTTCATCATCCTCATTAGTGCCTTGAAAATATTCACTTGGAGGAAAATCTTCATCATCCTCATCAGTACCTTGAAAATCCTCACCTGGAGGAAAATAATCATCATCAACATTGCTACCTTTAAATTCCCCACACGGGAAAGAATTTCCACCATTGACATAATCATCTTCACTACTTTTAAAATCCCCACTTAAGGGAAATTCTTCATCATCGTCATTAGTGCCTTGAAAATCCTCACTTGAAGGAAAATCTTCATCATCCTCATCAATACCTTGAAAATCCTCACTTGGAAGAAAATGATCATCCCAATCATTTAAACTGTAATCAAAGTCTTCACTTGGACTTAGATTTTGAGTATTTTCAATATTATTAAATTGCTTAATAGATTGATCGCCATCATATTCCTCCTATTTATCATTGGTGCCTTCAAATTCCTCAGATTTAGGACTTTCCTGATGAACATGTCAAATATCATTGCTTGCACTATGATCAAACTTTTGACTAGGTGAAAAATATGACTCCTCATTTACATTACAAGTATTCCCATCACATTTTCTATCCCCAAAAGAAGAGGTATGTGAACAATATGTTGATGTCTCAGAAATACAATATTCTTTATCTGACGAAGCCATCACTTATCACTAAGAACATAGAATGATACAAATGCTCACCCTCCCAATGGAAATCTTATAATTTGTAGAATGTGTTAGATTTTGTAGCTCATAGGTACTTCTGCATTGGCGGTGCCCAACATGTAGAGGAGATAGAGAAAATATATCTCTTAAGTGACTTTATAAAATGATTTTATAAATTCAATTTGATCCTTTTAATATTTAATGGGTTAAAGTGACTTTATGAAGCGTGGCTCACTTAAGTGATTTAAGTGAACTCAATGAACAATTAAGTCATGACTGTTGATCTCAAGAGGGAAAGATCTAATCTTGACCGTCTATCTCTTTGGAAGATCAAGGGTTAGGGAAATTACTCATTGATGAGCGCATAAAGGAAACACCCGAGGGAGAGTGGGGCATACTTTTTGAGGAGATATTGGAGGGAAGTTGAAGATTCATGATTTCCAAGAAAGTTTGAGCTAAGAGGGAAAGAGTAGCAACAAGAAAGGATAGACACACATCCCAAGGAGGGGATTGGCATACAACCCAAGAAGATTTTCAACATTTATTACAATCTTGTACCATACATCAGCTAAAGGTGGGATGTACAACATTTATTACTAGCTGTACAACTGATTTGAAGCATAGAAATTATGGCAAACTTTCTGCTGATGTTTGACACAATTTCCAAGGTGTTTTGCTGGGCGAAATCCATACAGATGAGTACTATACCGTACAATAAAGTATGGGAAAAAAAATAATTGGTGCGTAGACTGTCTGTTGGCCAGAGTGTGGGGAGAGAGATGCCCGATATCACCTTTAGCACTCTCATAGGACAATATTTGGTTTTGCGTGGAGGAGGGTGATGCCGAGCATCGCCTCAGTACCCCTGCGGGTCAAGTAATTTTTTTTTTAATTCAAATCTTATAGACGATTTTATTATTTTTTTATTATAGTGTAAACATTTTCCTGTCATTATTATAAAGACACGATTTATTTTTTAATGTTTCATATAGGAAAAATGGGATCAAAGAAATTATCTGTGAATGTATCCAGATCAAGACCTGGAATAATGACATCCCAAGGTGCAGTTGGGGCCTCTATGAATGCTAGGAAACAAGTTGATAGCACATTTGTTCAAGGTCAAACACCTGAGCTCTTAAGAACAATTAAGAATGTTAGAGAGTGGAAATATGTCGAAGGTGAAAACATAATGGAACATTCTTGGTTTGTAAAAGACATACAAGGAAACAATGAAGAACATATATATTTGTATTATGCCGAGTTTGAACATGTGCAAGTAAATTATCAACCACTTGTCTTGTTACGAGATATATGTTTGGTGCCAGACATAGATATTGTTTATGCACTCATGAAACAAGCCAAGACTTATATCAAAATTGGACATTATTTCAAATTTAGCAATTATAGCAGGGAAGAAAGTTTTACAGAATTATGTGCATCTATCGTTGAAGACATTGAGAGAGGCAATGATATTTTATTATTCTTATTTTTGTACCATGTATTATTATAAGTATCGTGCTAATTTTAAAATCTTATTTAACACAAAAATGTTATATTTTATTTTTACAAGATTTTGCTATGCGACTTTCACATATGGTAGTGGAAATTTACTCTAAAGAGAAAAATATCATGGAAGTCATCAATGTTTTTCATATTGATAAGACACAAGAAGGAAGGAAAAAAACAAAGAGTAACAGAGGTTGAAGCTACAAGAGTAGATACACACGAACAAGAGAGAAGAAATAAAAATACTCATTCTAGAAAGCCTAGGAGGGTTACATTTGAAGATGTGGAAACTCTAAATGAATATGTTGCTGAGATTAGTGCCAATGAGGTTGTTACTCCTTCTCACAAGAAGAATAAACAAGAGAAAGACAATAGAGAAATTCCCAGGGATGATTCCATTCCTATTGATTATGAAGAGATAATTGATTTAGATGAAACCCATTTAAATCACAAGGGGAGGAAATCAAATGGTGTTGATGAAGAAGAAGTCATGGTTAGATCCGAATATTATAATGAAAGTCCTAAAGGTAGCAGGGAAATAATAACACCAGGTGCTGATCTAGATGCTATTATTATGAAAACAACACAAAATTCCATTCAAAATCGATTGAGGAGGACCAACTTAGTTGTTGATGGCCATATATTTCAGTTGAATGTGAAACAACTTTATAAACCCACATAAGGAAAATAAAAACGTCAAATTATAAAAAAACATCACTTACATATTCACAACTTGAAAGCATTGACTAGGTACAATCCATATGCACATGTGGTTGACTACATAATTATTGTTGACCCAATGGAAGTTCATAGTAGGGATGAATTTGATAGATCAAATGTTTTGACTATAAATATTATGTGATTGGAGGAAATCATTTGCAGAGGCTAGAAGAGAATTGATGCAAGAGTATCCCAATAACCCTCTTTTTGACATAGTCAAATGTATAATCTATGCTAGTTTGATAGATGCATAAGCAAAGTTATTGGCATGGGATCATAACATTGATAATGAGTACATGATGTCCACGAATTTCATTCAAAGGGTGAGATTTATCCATAATGAGTTTTCTAAAATATGTGGTGGGGATATATCAAACGTTGATGCGAAGTTTCAAAAGAAATGTTGTATGGAAATAGGCTTCCCAATTGACGAAGAAAATGTAAAATAAAAAAATTGCAAAGGAAGTGATGCATTCAAAGCTATAGATAACTATTTTCAATTGGGATTTAGAACTTGACAGGTATGAGATTTGGTAGATGAGATCTCTAGTCTATGGGAAAAAATTGGTATAAAAAATTAGAGGGTTAAGAAGACTAAACCCTTAATATGTAGCATAAGTAAGACATGTCCTGAAATCAATAACCTACCAGAAGATATCACTATAACACCTTGGAGAATGATGCAAGGAGTGAAGGATGATACACTTATCATAACTATATTATCATGTGTAAGTTCGGGTGAATTATCAATGAAAGAAATGTGTGATGAATTTAAAAAGTAAGTTTGTTGAGTTATTTCTTATTTATGTTAGGATTATAATTTTTTTTTTTTTTTTTTTCAGAGTTTAACATATCAATGTTCTAAATTATTTATTTTATATATCATTATAACTGCATTGTGTATATATTTTTTAGTCTCAAGGTGTATATGAAAATACAAAATGGTTAAGATGTTGAATGAAGAGAGTTGAAATGATGTTAGACTCAACTATATAGATCCAAGCTCTACAATAACATTAGGAAACAATTTTGTTGCATTCAAAAGTGATATGTTGATTTATTAAATTCCTTATTATTCGTTTTAGGTTAATTTATTTTGCTTGTATTTATTAGTTATAGATATATAAATATATGTTTATTTGTTCATTAAAGTGCAAAGAGAATCTGATGCTTAGAGAACCTTCAAAGTTTTATTCAAAGAAAGCCAAATTTGAAGAGAAGAATGGGAACATGCTCCGAAATGTTGAACAGTGAAATTGATCATTACATTTGGAATGGGCTTGACACTGTTCAATATAGAGTGATATTAGGTGATTGTGAAAAATTGCAAATGTTGTTTTAAAAGGAATACTCCCTAGTTATTCTGGATATCCCCATCATGGTTATAATATCCAAACTATTGGATACGATAGTGGGTCTTAAGGTTTCAATAATAAGTGGTTATGGGATTTATGGATGTCACAACATCACCATTTTGGAAATTTATGGTTTTTCATTGAGACACAACAAAGATTAGTACAATCGTAGCTAGGAAAATAAAAAGACTTGAGGGATGCAACTTTATTGGTAAGATATTGAAGTGTATGTTTAGCAGAGTAAATTGAAATTAAATTTTATTATTCTAGAGTTAATTGAATTTTCACTTATTTATGTTACAGGAAAAAACATAATATTCATAGCTCTAATAGTGATCCATTTGCAAGTGATATTGAGAGCATACATATTTCAAGTTGGACAAAATATGATTCTTATGATTCTATTCTTTTCGGTGTAAAGGATGGAGGGAAGCCTTGTAGTTTATTGGTTTACAATGCTATGGTTAGAAAACTAGTTCATATGAGGAAAAAAGATTTGAAAGGAGATTGTTAACATTTATCAAAGGCCACAAGCATTAATTAATTATATTGTAGATACATTTTCAAATGAAAAAGATTGGATTTTGGATTTGTTCATGAGTTCGGAGAGACTGTGATATAACATTTAAATAACTTCAATATTTTATTTTTAATTTATGTTTTACATTATTAACTTAATTATTGTGGATTTGGTGATTAGGTACAACTAGCATGTTGCTAAAATGAAAAGTATAGACATTGAAAGAAACCCACTATCAATTAGATTTTGTTGTCAAAGAACTAATGCTATTCTAACTCTTCCAGATGAAATGCAAGAGTTTACTTGAGGAAATGAGATTAATGAATCAAAGGTGCAAAATAAAGGATCAAGTACCATTAGGAGAATTGATTGGAAAGGATCATTTTGGAGAACTTGTAGATATCAAAGACCCAATGAAAGAGCAAAATGACTAATGGAAGCACAAAATAATGTCCAAGAAAGGCCTGGGACATCTCTGTTGAAAATGATGAATTTGGGATATATATGATATTCTTGATTAGTTTAAAGATACCTTTGAAAATAGTACTCAATTTTCAAATTTTTGATGAGCTATAATTGTAATGTTTTGACATTCAAATTTTAAAATAATAATGAATATGTATATGTTGTTGTTTTATGATGAATCTTTTCATTATTTTCTTTTTACTTTATTTTTAATTGAGAGGAAGATCAATATAGTAGGGAAAATTGTATTAAATATTATCATTTTTTTACTTCAAATGTATACAAAAATATAGAAAAAATATTTTTTATATATATATATATATATATATATATATATATATATATATATTCACTTTTGTTCAATTATGTCATAAAAATGCTTTATTTGACATGTTATTTTAAATAGATAGCTTAAAAAGTATATATGTTTTTATTTATTTTATTTTTATTATTATATATGGCTTTAAAATGTGTAGTTTTGCTAAATATTTAAAAATAATTTTATTGCTTCAATTATTTCCTATGTATCAAAGTAGGGTAGAAAATGTGTTAAAAGTAATATTTTACACTATATAAAAAATATGACACCATAAATTGATGGGAGACATGAAGTTATATGGAAATCTTAATTTAAAAAAAAATGGTTTTTTTTTTTTTTTTTTTTTTAACATTGAAAAAAACATGTAAAAATTATTAAAAACACCATTTGAAAAAACATTTGGAAAAATTTGAAATAGTTGAAAGTATAGGCATTTTAAAAAATGTGGATACGATTGTGGATAAGAGATTTAAAAGTAATATCAAAAGATAATACAAAATTGGGGAGTAGGAAGGTGATGGGTGGGGGAGTAGCACAACTTTCTGGTAAAAATGTAACCTAGTAAGAACTATGTGATTCTACCGTTAAATTCAATAACACAGTAACTATGCATAAATGCAAGAAAAACAATATGTAAAACAAACAAATGTATGCAAATCTAAGAAAATGCAATTACATATCATGACATGATATGCAATCTTGAGTACAAATGACACACCTACTTACACAGAGACACATTAACAAGTGAGGTCAAAACCCTAAATATGTTAGGTGACATCGTATAACCGCCTGATGCTCGTAGAAGTCAAAACCCTAAATATGTTAGGTGACATCGTATAACCGATGTAACCAACTAATCATCTCATCAAGGTATTCCCCCCCGTGCTTAATTATGTAATACAACAAAGATAAGTCAAACACATGATAATCATGAGCATAAATAAGCATGCGATCAATCATGAAAATAAACTCATGGAGGTGGGTGGGAGGGAGATAATCTTGCTAGAAAGAATAGCCATGAGTTTGATCCATCCATTTTCGAATAAAGCTACCACATATTGGCGATGGATCATCTTCTTCCTTACTCGCACGATAACTTCTTTCTAAAGGCCGAGAGGATATGGAATATCCAAATAAGACCTTATGGTTTCCCATAGAAACATGCATAAGACAATGGATGGACATAGATACAGAGACATAACCCTTCTCCATATTCAAAACATGTTGCCTTTTTATACATGCTTGCAAGTCCATGCATATTACCTCATGCTAAAAATATTGTTGCTTTATGGCATGGATCTCTAATTGTTTTGAGTTGGCCACGTCCTTATTTCCATCAAAATTTGAGCACGAAGATGGTTTAGAATCTTCATCAAATAATAGTTCTGAGTCCTTAGAAGGATAATCCCCAAGGTATGGTTGGAAATCAACACAAGTATACTGTAACAAGCCATACCTTGGTGGATGAAAAAGCTTCGTGATCATATCATCATTAGGCTTCCAAATATCTTGATCATCCATGTATGGAAACCAATCTTCCAAAGGAAATATTTACGCATTATTTAATTGGAAGCTTTCATCGATTTTGTATATGGGATCTTTGTCAAGACTGAAACAACCAATATCCCATATACGTCTCCCAAAACATATGAAATCATCAATGTGGTCATCAACTATATCTGAGAGGTCCTCTATGAAATCATTTGTATTCCTGGGGCTGATCACTTCCTCATTTTTATGTGCAGAAGGAACAAAAGGTTGAATGGCTTCATATTCATTGAGTGGGAGAATAGATAACAATGTCTCATCTAGTTTCTCAACATGTTGTACTTCTTCAGAGACTTCCTCCTTTTCTTGGAAGCTTTCTTCATGGACTTGTTTTTCAAGTGCTTATTCATCAACAAGGGATTGATTTTTAGTGGAATCTCAAGGCAACTTATTTTCTCGAGTTTGACTCTCATTATTAACATCTTCACATTGTTTAACGATTTCAAATACGTCGTGGGGAATGAAGTAAAATTATCTTTGAATCATAATACTTTGGACGCCGTATTTGTCTCTTGAAAATCCGCGTAATGACTTCAATTCTAGATAAGTCTTGACAAGTTGCCACACCAATGATTTGGTGGGTTCTTCTTGATAAATTTTTAAAAGGGCATTGAAATCCTCTCTTCTTTGCATGAAATAGTTAATAGTGAAAACCTCATCATGGAAATATTCTATGCCTTTCTTGAATACCTGGTTNCCTTTTGTTCTTTTGTAGAGGGTTGATGATGTTCCTTTTTGACTTTACATTATTCAAATATCATCTCTGTTGAATTTTCAAGAGAGAGGATATTATATATATATATATATATATATATATATATATATATATAATTTAATATGCAAAAGGATTACAACTGAAAGATAGATATCCAAAAAACAACAAGATATATCCTCAGGGACACCCTCAAGGAGGATAAAACCCTACAAACTTTCCTCAGTATAGATTCCTCCAACATGTACACTGTCATACAATGATCTTTCACAAAATCAATACCAAAGAGATCCAAACACGAACCAAGAATAATCTCCTAGATAAGTGCGCACTACTCTCTTGCTCTTATGTTCAATGAGATGTCTCAAAATGACTCGATATAACCTCTATTTATACTCTAAAAGACCTAAATGACACGACTTATCAATAAACCCTTTCACAATGACTTATCAATAAAATCTTTCACAATGACTTATTAATAAATCCTTTCACAATGACTTATCAAGTCAACCTTCTCGAGGTTATGACCAATAGAATTACACTTAGGAATAAATTCCGAAATTACATAAAATATCAACAATCTCATCATCATAGGGATCCACAAGAAAATCCTCTATGTAAAGAACATCCTTGAGATCTTAGAAAATATCTTGCAAATTCTGAGTGGCTGGGCCCTAACATTCGAGAAATTGTTCAAAAAGCTTTGTAGGGGAAGGTGTTATCCTTGGATTGCATGAGTGCATGAGCCATTTATTTTGTTTTAACTCTAGAGATTCTATGAACAATCACATTAGTATATCATCATGTAATGCATTTAATATTGAAGCGTATTTAATATAATTCATAACATGAGTGATCGCTAGGGATGGATCACCATTAAAATTTGGACAATTCTTGTTCCATTATGGAGGGTAACAATTTGGATACCTAGGAATACCCTGGATATCAAGGGAGGTATATACTTCATGCGTATGCCAAATTTATATGGTTCCATTTTTATTGAATGAAACCTCAATGGAATAGCCAAAAGAGATCGAGGCTCATCAAAATTGAAGAGGGTATCTTCCTCAAAGGAGTCACCAGATACACTTATATGAAGTTCATCAAAGTTGTGAGGGTAGCTTCCCTTGGTGTTTTTGCCAAGAAATCTTTGGATAAAGGATTTCAGAAATGCTTCCCAAGTGTCGTTAAGGGATAAAAAAGGATTCAAAATCCTCCTCGACAATGGCGACAAAAATGTTATCACACAATTTGTAGTTAGGGAAAATCCCAACCCAAAAACCAAATGTGTGACACAACTAGGGACACCTATTACTGTCACTTCAATAGATATCCACCTCATTTATTGATGGATAAGTCCAACACAAGGGAGGCTTCCCGGGTGACCTTAAGGGGATGAAGGGAATAAACACGAGAGTGGAAAGAGGCCCCTATTTTGGTCGCTTGAGCAAGGTGGCTAAGGCCTTTTGAGAAGAGAGTCTTGGGATAGAAATTATGAAGTCTTGAAGAATGCTCGCAAAACACATGTTAGGACATAAAACCAAATCCAAATATAGCAGAATAATCCACTGACCACTAAGGACTTAGCAATGTAAGTTTTAAACCTGCGAATTAAAGCAATGCATACAGATTCTTAAGCAAAACAAAAATTAATCAATGGCTCATTCACATAGTACACATAGATTTATACTGGAAACCCTCAACCGGGAAAACCTTTCTTATATTCATTATATCGAATTTCACCATTCACTATACAATATATACAATGTTTTTAGGTATTTCGTAGATACCCAAACCCTAATCCCTATACCATGTTTTTAGGTATTCATCAGATGCAGTTGTCATATCTGACGCATGCACACACACACACATGCAAAGAATATAACACATACCCAACATTCTCCCACTTGTTTTTTTCTTTGCATCCAGGGGTCCAGGGGATTATATAGTCAACAATCCAGGGAAACAATACCCATTTTTACTCTACACCAGGAGAACTTTTCTGTGCTCATAGACTCTGTCAATGAATCTACAACATTCTTCAAAGTGTCAACCTTTTCCAGCAACACCTTCTTTTCCTCAACCATGTCTCTCACAAAATGATACTGTACATCAATATGCTTTGTCTTCGAATGGTAAGATGGGTTATTTTCCAGGAAGATTGCACTTTGACTGTCACAATCTAATCTCACTTCTTGTTGTACCAACCCAATACCTGAACACAATCTTTGTAACCATACTACTTCCTTGCTTGCATGAGTGGCTTCCATGTATTCAACTTCTGTAGTTGAGAGTGCCACTACAGCCTGTCGTTTTCTCATCCAACTGATTTCTCCTCCAAATAGTTTAAACACATACCCACTTGTAGATATTCTGCGATCCAGATCTCCAACCTAGTATGCATCAACAAATCCATGTATGTCCAACACTCTGTCCAATATTGGTCTTCCTTGGTAGCACAATCCATAACTGGTAGTGCCACAAAGATACTTGAAGATCCTCTTTACTATTGTCCAATGCTCCTTCCTTGGTTTTGACATATACCTGCTCAAAACTCCCACTGCATGTGAAATGTCCAGTCTAGTACATACCATCGCATACATCAAATTGCCAACTGCACTAGCATATAGAACATGGGACATGTCCTCTTCTTCTTTCTGTGTCTTGGGACAATGATCTGCATATAACTTCACACCTATAGGAATAGGAACCTTGACTGGTTTACTTCCATGCATATTAAACCTCTGCAATATCGTCTCAACATATTTTCTCTGATTCAACCAAAGTTTCCT